>QYAH01000730.1:0-21316 GCA_003988945.1 Chaetoscypha palmicola
ATTCGCTATGCCTAATCTCAACTACGACGAACCGTACGTTGTAGTGTATTTAGGGGCTTTAGTAGAGGGAAGTTGTTGCTTAGATAGTGCCCTCCCACAGTATTAAAAAACTACTTATACTACTCTACCCTACTTAAACTACTTATAAGTAAGAAGTAGGTAGAAGTGTCTAGAATATCTAGAATCTTCTTTTAGATTCTATTATAAATTAAGGCTTATAAATTAAGATATTAGTAATACTATACTTTATAAGGCTTATATATACTCTCTCTCTATATATATAACTATACTCTATATATAATATCTCTAGAGTAGTCTAGAATATTAAAGAATAGAAGAAATTAGGGGGCGAGTCGCTAAGGAAGAACCCCTATTACTAAGCGAGCCCCTTTGCTTAGTAAGAACCCCTATTACTAAGCGAGCCCCCTTTACTTAGTACAAACCCCTATTACTAAGCGAACCACTTTCGCTTAGTAAGAACCCCTATTACTAAGCGAGCCCCTTCGCTTAGTAAGAACCCCTATTACTAAGCGAGCCCCCTTTGCTTATCTAGATCTAAGCGATCTAATTTGTTAAAAATGACATATATAGTATAACTAAACCTACTTAACTTAACTTAATCTACTTAATAAGTTAAGTTAAGTTAAGTAGAGTAGAAATTACCTTGAGTTGAGTTAAGTAGTACCTACTACTTAACTCAACTCAACTTATTTAATATACTATTTAACACTATTAAAACAGTGTGTGTAGAGTATATATATACGTACTATTATAGGTATATAGCCAACTATAGCATGTATTTACACCTATACCACCGTGTACAAACGTTAAATTGTCAAAGCGTAGTGTGCGCTTGAAAAATAGTAACTGACTAGTACTACGGAACAGAACCCTATCGCGATAAAATCAGAGAACTGAAGAACTCGAAAATACAGAATCAGTAAGTAGTCGCAGCGAAGAGAATTATACAGGTTCCAACGCTAATATAATATGTCGACGCAAATATGACTAGCTATTAAAAAATGATCTAATTGGTATCGATTTTTAGGCGCGCGAATATTATACCTAATCCATACAAATGACTCTCGCTTCCTCTAACGAAACAATTTTGCACCTCAGAAACTACATTACTCCGCCAAACCTCACTACTAACCCTCACTGGCATCTCAAAGCATCATTCCACCCACAAAAAGACTTGCCAGTCCGGTAACACCGACGACGACCCATTGCACGGACACAGCCGACATAGCAGCACTAGTCGTCATGGCATCTGAAGAGCTAGCCGCGGGTGGAGGAGCAGAGTCGTACCCACCACCGCTGGAAGGACTTGTAGAGGAAGGCATGGCAGAAACAGTGCCAGTCCCGCTCATTCCGGGAGTATTCTTGACGCCACCTTGAACTTTGGTTGAGGCGACGGTCATTTTATCGGCTGCATTGGCCATATAAGCTTCCAATCCCATGGCAGTATCGGATCTATATCACTATTAGCTATATTGTACTTCCTCATGTTTGGAAMGAGATATACGTACGGTGGGTTGATGATACCAACCATTCCCTGTCCGCAATGAGTGGGGAAAGCACAATAGTAGTAGATTGGCTCCGTGTCGTTGACGGTGATGGTGAAAGTGGTGGCATTTCCTGCTGGATCGGTGGTCTTGAAGCCGCCGCTCCAGAAGGATGTGCTGGAAAGAGGTTTGCATGGGTCTTCAAAGGTCCCTTGGGCGACAGAGTGTGTGGCAGGGAAGAATTTGAAGGTTACAGTGTCGCCTACTGCAACATTTGCGGTGCTAGGTGAGAAAGAGAGCTCGCCTCCTTCACCGACATTGACGACGAGTGGCTCTGCTACGACGAATGCCGGCAGAAGGGCGAGAAGATGGGATTTGGAGAATTGCATGATTGCGGTAGATAGGCTTTGGATATAGAGAGCGATCTGGATTTCAGAATGAGGTGATTTGAGCGAGTTATGGGGAGGATTTCTAGCGCTTTATAAGAAGATCCGACATACTTACTCCTTCCATTGTGGGAACAATTATTTCCATGTATGAACACAACATGATGTGGTGTACTGCACCTGTAAGGCACAGGGGGATATCCAGGCAAGCTTTTGAGGATGATTGGCATGCAAGGTCGCACCTAGAGTTGGTAAGCTTTGACCCTCGACTGAGCGGTTACAGCAAATCCGACCTTCTCAATGGGTGATATTCGCGCGTCAAGATGCTCACTTTGGAAGGACAAACGTGGGGTATAAAACTGACCTCGAGTCGTCCAATAATGGAGGATGGGGTAATAGTGTGCTCGCTAAGGTTGACTCCGCCCCCTCGTCTCATTACACTGGACCCTGAAATCGGGAATGTCCCAGTAATGGTTCGGTAGTTCAATCACCTGGCTTGGCTTCATACGGTAGGGCTATTTGAAATTGTCTGGATACGTATAAACGCCATCTCTGTTCGGAATGTCAGCCGAAGGCTCACACCATGTACCTACGTACGAAGTAAGAATTCTACCGAATCGAATGACGCTCGTATCGTATTGCGCGAAAGCTTCCTTTGACACGAATCACAATTGCATCTGCCAAGCCGAGCATGCTCCAGATTGTTCGGTCCCCTGCAAGACAACAATTGTCAAGCTTCCCGCAACCGGCAGCTGCCCATGCGGATTTGACGACATTTTCCTGGTCCTGGATGTTGTAGCGAATAGAATGTACAGTACATGAACATGGCGTTTGATCCCAGATAAATGAAGGGCTGTGTAAAGTGTTAGACTCCAATTCAGAAGGTGGTAGCAAACTTTGCGAAATTGGGAGGTGCAACCCTGCAGGTGTCACGTGGAATTCAGAATTTACCACCGATTAGACTCTCAGAGGCCTTCTTAAATCGGCACTTCAAACAGAAATAGCTCGGGTATGTGAAGTCCCGGATCGAAGAAGTACAAGGAGGGAAATAACTGCGGACAGGTTCCTGAGACGTGCGCCATACGAAAGCTGCCCTGTCTTTGTTCCATCAAATGAGGTTCTGAAAGTATCGTGAAAGCGGGAAATTCACGGAATGCAAACGGCGGAATTGCAACCTTGACGTTATCTGATTTTCGTCAAAACACGATAATGAAGCTTTTCCTGGGGTCTCTTCGATTTTGTTGTTATCTCCAACGCTCTATCCGCAKCCTGCCCGCGGCCAACCTCTCTTCTACACCCACTATGATCCTATAGACTCCAAAAKAGAGGTTTCCACAAGGTCCCAGAGCTCAGCGTGATTATCTTCAAGGTCGCGAGAAGAGATCGATCGACGCTCGAAAGAGTGAGGAAAGTCTACAAATCGGTTGGAAGGGTCCTGATGGAGATCTCAACACTACACTTGACGCTCTTGTTGTTGCACTTTCCCCTCTCGGCGKATGAATGAGGTACGTCGATCCGCCGGTCTGACAGGATTGACCAACCGAGAAAACAAGACTAACTGATCACGGCGTCAGGTCTCTAGGCCACGGAGAGAAATTCCTTTTATTTTCACGATCGGCTATAGCGGAGCGTCTGGTGGATTGAGCGGATGAACATTGACAATGGAGGCGTTACGGCGTCTTTGAGAAGACTAGGCACAGAAGCCGAGGAAAAAAGGCCCAGGCTGACGACTGAAGATATGATAGTGAGACATCATCCCTACGAGAATGGCCTACGAAATATGCGCTGGAAGTACAGTATCGAAGGATCCCACCTACCTCATACACAGCGAGAGCTTCAGAATGCAAGTGGTTCGAATCCCTCGCAAAAAGGCCATCAAAGTACTCCAACTTCAATTTCAAAGAAGTTCTTTCTAAGAAATTTAGAGAAACTTGAGAAGACTGTCTGTGTTAGCCACACAATTCATGTATAAGGACACGCAACAGAAGCATAAGATCTTGTAATACTTAGAGAGTGCTGAGTAGACCCCGCGAGCCGAAGAACCCTTCCAAAGCTCCCGTCGCGAATCGTTGCAAATATTTCGCGACATATATAAGTCTCATGACTGGCTTCTTCAGCAAAGCCAGCTCAATCGTGAAGACATTCGGTAGAAATCTTTACCAAAGAGAGCGCGATGGCAGACTTGAAGAGCCAGTCACGGGTTGTTGCCAACACACCAGAGAGAATAGAGGTCTCGTCCTCGCAGATTTATGATCTTCGAATTCTTGGACACCCTGGCAATGCTACCACAATTCSCAATGTACGTTTCGCCAAAATTTAGGAGATATTTCCAGAGCAACGACAGTMTRTCYCATGAAGTGGGYAAAACGAGACAGGKCGAAAGATGTGTTGTGAGAAGGTAAGAAGTGCAGAATGAGGGAACTTAAAAGATGGAGGATACATTACACACAAAGTATAGCAAACAGAAATGCTTYCATCGTTCTTTGAAGGAGAGAAAGCTCCGAGRTCATTCRGCTCCCATGCCAGATCTGGGGTATGGGGTACGATAATTTGCAATTGGGTAACTCCGCAACATGTGCCTTTTTGGCATTCGGAGACAAGAAGGTTGAAGTTCTTATTCGCCCAACTGAGGGATTGAACAGATCCCGATTGCAGGTCTTTGAGGTTGATATAGAAGGCAAGATCAGATGTTGCTAGAGTAAAGTATAGCTCGGTTTTCCTGAACAAGAGCTAGCGATGCCGGGGGTGATGATTACGTAAGCATCGTTCGCGCTGGCCGTGCTCTCGCGTGGTGCCCGCAACAACTTCAAGACAGCCTCCATTCCTCAATCCTCTTAGGATAAAGCTCATATCCACTGATGCAAACATCGAGCACTCTTTCGAAGGAGGTCGACGTGCGGCCTTTTGCACAAGCTTCACATCGGCCGACCACTCTCTACCTCCTCGACCATCGGCGAAACGCCCAGACGCCGGATTACGGTTCCTCACGAATTTCAGACTGCTGGCACAAAGAAGACCATTACAGTAGAAGCTGTTACGGCCATGGTCGATTGGGATAATCGTATCGTTGTGTCCATCACATTCATGAAGCATGAAAAGCTAATACACTAATATTTTCCGCTTTGCTTGTACGGTACTGTACATGACTTTAGAGCAGTCGAAATTATCCACCCTAAAGGCAAGATTTACTCGAAATCTTGGTTTGAGGACGATCGTATTGCATCGGAGCCTTTCATTTTTAGCTTTATCATCATTGATTTTTGCACAAACCCAAAGGTTGTCCTTTCCTTGACGCAGCTTCAAGTCAACTCTTTCATGCCCCAGTGGGCACAACTATCGATTGTCTTGCCAGCGAGTGATCAAAGGACCTTCATTGCTTGTATCACCACACTGGCGTGTAAGAGGCAAGAAAGAACTTGAGGGCGTGCAGGCTTTTTGTCATGTGGTTGAGAGTCACGAGTAACATGGTAGCAACTAGTGGTTGTAATGATAAACATAATAAAACTTTCCCGTATTCTTCTCTGTTTTTTTGTCACATTACTTCAGCAATTTTTCACTTGCCTCTGAAATCGCAGAATTTTTTTTTCAGCAGCTCGGCCTAGCGCAAGTTTTCGGATCACATTTCTTACCACCGTCCTTTCCGATAGAATGGYAGGAGTAATCCTTCCTGCATGAAGCCGTTCTTTGTATTCCACGTTTGGGAGCTGGCAGAGTTTGTTTTTATGGCCAAAGAAGTTATTCACTTGTGTTGAACCAATACTGTATGGCTGGCCTTGATACTCTTGTGAATCCTTCCTCTTTGTGCCCTTCTGAATCATGTGCATATATCAATGTCGATATATTTTGGAGCCTCCTATGATGTCTTTGATTTCTAAACCAAAATGTCTGTATACATCGCATCCCGGCTTAGATCCGTATTTTCGGCTGATACTGCACGCGAAGAGACTGCATGCTACCACCTAGGATGTTTTGGCCAGCCATCMTGTGTTAAGCGTCTGCCCAGAGGCGCAAGCCTCCTCGATCCCATCCATGAAGGCGTCCAGACCAGATCACACACATGCCTTCCGACGTGCGAAAGCACCACGAGCTTGAACCAGTCCATCTGTTCTCTCGGGACCCCTCAAGATGAAAGATCATTGTTCGCTACAATAGAAGAAGAGAAAGGAGAAGAATTAGCAAAGTCCACGACCCCACCATGCCATCATCCAGCCTGTTTCGGTCTTCTAAGCTGTCTGAAGAAAGAAGGCCGCGCTGATATCCGCGAAGTCCTCGCGTATCCCTCCAATCTCCCGCAACACCTGCTCGATCAACATCTAGCTATCGAGGCAGACGTCTTTGACTGGAAAGATAAGCATGGATGGGCGATGATTCATCGCTGCGCTATGTGTCGACGTCAACGATGTGGTGTTTGTGAARTTCGCATTTTCGAGGACGTTACTTTGTTAGGCGAGAGTTTGACGGTTAGGAATGATACGGGTATTGTATGTGGCCCGTGTGTCCACGGCCTGTGTAAGGGCTGGAGGATTGAGTATGCGACGAAGTGTGGAGTGTGTGAGCATGTAGTCTGTGGGGATTGTATGGGCGAGGAGGACGAAGGGTATGCGGGGATGGTGGTTGAGTGTTGTAGAAAAGAGGAGCACGGGATTGTTGTAAAGGACGCAGATATTGGAAATCCCGAAGGCGTGGATGAACACCCATATTACAGGAGCAGAAGCGTCTTGGCCATTATTTGTCAGATCTGATTGTGTGACTTCGCAAGAAGCGGTCTTCTATAGTAATGAGCTGATAATATCAAAAAAAGTCCCTACGGGACCTGTTTACTGTCTTTGAGACTGGATCTGTATTATTTCCTCGCGATTTGTACTACCCAACAAGAAAGTAGGATATGTAGTAGGTAGAGAGTCCAGAGCATTACTTATGACTCAAATCGGCCGCGAAACGAAACGCGCAGCAGCTCACACCGTGTTGAAGTACTCTCTAAATTCGGGCCGCGCGGACCGAAATGGTAACTGATTTCGGCAGGAGAAAGACACGTATATTGCCCTGCATACACTCTACATGTCAACAGTGTATTAAATGAGTTGAGTTGAGTTGAGTAGTAGGTGCTACTCAACTCAACTCAAGATAATTTATCTACTACTCAACTCAACTTAACTCAACTTATTAAGTAGATTGAGTTGAGTTGAGTAGTTTAAGTAGCGCCACATACGTTATTTTAAGCTAATTAGATCGCTCGGATCGAGATAAGCGAGATAGGCTCGCTTAGTAATAGAGGTAGTTTGTGAATACACTGCATGTCAACTCATTTCAAGCCTCACAATTGCTCACCCATCTAACATGGTCTCGCGAAAGTCCTCACGCGTACCTGTGTCGTTACCCCACACTCAAGACTTGATTTGTAAACATCGAAAAAGGCGGTGGAGCCATCGAATCCTCGTCTTTAAGCTGGCCAATGAGGTGCAACAACTGCTAGTTAATATAGTGTTCTCCATGACTTCATTGGTATCGCCGATGGGATATATTATTCCACCTGTCCCTCAAACGTGCTAAGGGTGGGGGTGATACCAGGATCTKTGCGACAAAAGTATCCACTATACGGACTATCCTTGAAATGATCTGCAACAATGACATTGAAGGGTGCAGATATAGCCTCCCCCACGCCACTTATTTAAACCCGAAGGAGATTCTGGTATATGCGTAGATTTGTAAGGCGAAAATAATAAGACGTATTAAATTAGGCTATATCTACATCCGCATTGAAGTCGCCACAAGAGCGCGATATATATAAAACAGCTACCACCCTCTCAACGCCAGCAAAACATTYAACTCGACTCAACTCYAAACATACGACTGCYACCCTCATTATGTCGCTCAAACCAATTATCCTCTACACCAGCGCCGGCGGACCCAATCCATGGAAAGTCACAATCCTCCTAGAGGAACTAGGACTTCCATACGAACAGCACTTCGTACAATTCGCCGATGTGAAGAAAGAGCCGTATGAGAAATTGTGTATCAATGGTCGCGTCCCTGCGATCGTAGATCCCAACACCGATGTTACACTGTGGGAAAGTGTGGCTATAATGGAATATTTGACCGAGACTTATGATAAAGAGAAGCTTTTCACTTATGCGGAAGGGAAGGAAAAGTGGGAGCTTAAGCAGTGGTTGTATTTTCGTAAGCTGACTCATATCTTCCAACCCGATACTCAGGAGTGGTCGTCAAACGCGACATRACGCGGGTCCCCGAAGGGCTTTGAGACTCAATCTGGAGAGCTTACTATGCGAACCATGACATTTGACTAATGAATGTGCTATGAAGAAATGTCGGGCCAAGGACCTTATTTTGGGCAAGCAATCTGGTTCAGCCATTACCATTCAGAGAAGATAGAGTCTGCACGTCTGCGTTATATCAATGAAATTAATCGAGTGTTCTCTGTGTTGAACAGAGCTTTGGAGGGGAAAGAGTACCTGGTTGGTAATAAATGGTTAGTCTCCGTRCAAAGATATCTGGTTGCGGTTCGTTAAACTTGAGAACAGCACAATAGTAGACTTTGCGTTCATCCCTTGGAATGTTCATATCTTCCTGCTTGAGGGAATTAACGAAAAAGAGGTTGCAGAGAAATACCCAGTGTTTTATGCATGGCATAAGAAAGTTCTTGGGAGGGAGAAGGTAGCTGCGGTTATGGAGAAAAAAAAGCAGGCGATGGCTGCAGAGGGAAGATAGAGAACTTTAACTACTTATACTCTGTTATAGTGTAATGTCATACTCGGTAAATGCTATAGCCACAAGGGTGAGAATAACTTCATTCTTATTCATGTCATAAAATTCTCAACTGCTTCAACCAACACTTTCCCGACTTTAATCCACTCTTCATCCTCGCTTCTCTCAAACCGAATCATCTGCCCATGCGTCCTATTCATCCTGACCACATTGATCTGTACAGCCTGCTCTAGAATCTTCACATCCTCGATGCCAGCTTTATCCCCACTGCTCTCTAAGAACCACTTCACAAACCACCCCTTCTCTCGAAATAATTCCCTATACCTGATCTCACTCATACCTAGCCACCTGACCTCATCTCTGAGCCTCTTCATCTCAGCAGTCATACCCGAATCATCTTGACCAGAGTTGCCATTCCTGACATTCGCCCATCCACCTCCTCTGCCCGCCCCGAAAAACAAGATCCCCTTCGTTGCATCCCGAATACCTTCAATGCCTTCGGCGTTATCTAACGATAGCAAACCTTGGAGTAAAGGTGCGCCAAAGCTATGAGCAATCCAAATAATTGGCCGCTCCGCATTCAGTCGTTTGCTGACGAGATCTTGGAGGAAGAATTTTGCGATGGCTTCAGCACCTAATGCGTCTTCGTCCGGCTTTGAATATGAGAATGACAGAACGCGAACTGAGCCACCGTGGTGTTCACGGAACGTGGTGGTGAAGAGGGTCGGGATGAGATCACGGAGCCACAGAGTTTGACTAGTGTCATGAGTGAAGGAATTTATGTAGTGACCGCCATGCCCGTGAATTGCGATGATACTTTGCCACGAATTAGTAACGGTCGAACATGCATGTTCTTAGGGGCCTTACTCAATATCAGGATCTGCATCTTCGTGGAGGACGTGTATGCGCTCTTTTTCGATAATTTATCCGCTAGCTTGCGATGGAATTTCTTCATGCTATCAAGCATAAGCTTGCCAAGTGATCGTGGTTTGGTGTAGAAGACCGGTATCTGACATTTAACGTGCTTGAGCAGGGAAGAGCGACTTTTAAGCTGATACGTAAGCAGCAAGATCTGAAACATATTGCTGCCTAATTCAGCTTCGTAAGCGAATACGACGATCAAATAAAAGAGGAACTAAGATCCGAAACAAATGTGTTTTACATATTTACAATTACTGTATGAACAAGAGACAGCTCTCAGAAATAAGAATCAGCTTCATCACCAAATCTCTCCTCCCCCTCTTGTACCTCGAAAGTCCGCAAGAACATACTCCTGGCGTGTAGGCTCTCTTTCATTTCCTGATTCAGAATCTCAGTTGATAATCTCCGTCGCTTCTCCTCTAAGTCATTGCAGATTTTGGTATCCCAATGTTCTACCTCCATGAGCTTGTCATTTCCAGAGTCACTTTCTTTGTCTGCATCTGAACCAGTACGTGGAATTTGCCCTCCAAACCTCTCCTCCTCTACCGCAATATTCGTGTTGTAAGTGAAGGTAGGATACTGAATCAATTCGTCCGTCTTCCTAGTGATGCCAGCTTGTTTAGCCCAGGACTCGGAGTCAACCTGCCGCTTTTCTTCCATCTCCTTCTCCCATCTTTCTTCGTCAATCACACCTGCATCGTGGTCTATTGCAGCGCCGTCCCACGTTTCCTCATCCGCGAATGTTCCAATTTCACTAGCATCCCATTCTGACTTCAGAGGGCTACTAGGTGGACTACCCAGGCTCAAGCAAGCRGTCGGGGTCTCCCCAGAAGCAATAGCTTCAATACTTCTCCTCCTCTTACTCCTTGTGAATTCCAGTCGTTTGCCCTCTTCTCCTAATCCATCACAGTCCCGAATCTGAACGTCGTTTTCGCCTTGCCTTGGAAGTTCTGCATCATAATTGGCCAAGTTCAGGCTGACRGTTTTCTTTTGCCTAGCAAGCCCCGAGCCGGGATGGAATAACGGAAGSACCTTGGCAGCTTCATTTTCCATCGACATGTGTCTACTAGAGCCCAGATCACCGTCGTCACTGTCTTCCTCCTCCTCGTCATCTCTGGAGTAACAGCTCTCACTATCATCACTACTCTCATCGCTGTCGTCTCCTCCGTAAAAGTCCCTCTGCAACCTCTCTTCTTCTTCCTCTCTCAATGCTTCCTGCTCAGCCTCCTGCTCATCAAAGAAGGATTCTCTCGTTGTCTCATCCCTTGCTATCAACCTACTCATATTCCTCTTCTCTCTCGCCTGCCACTGCCTAAACCTATGGCACTCGGACGGAAAATTGCACTCAAGCCAACAATCCCACTCYTTAGCCAGCGGCCAAACTACCTTATCAGTCTGCAACATCTCGTCGTCGTGTCGATCGCTAGGCGTACTCGTACCCCAAGGACTCTGGTCACCATTGGTAGGCGTTGCTCCACCCCATCCGAATCGTGACATCCCCAAGCGTCCTGCATTTCGTTGTTCGCGCCGCTTACGAGCATGGTTGCGCCGCCAGATATTGAATTTGGACCAGGCCGAGTAGTCGAATTCGACGGTACAGCCGCGTCGTCCCTTGCTGGCGTCGGAACAGAAGTAATGTCCGTCTTCAAGACATCTCCGAGTGACCCCTAGGGAATAGACGCGGTAACAGATGTGGCAGCGCCAGACCAAAGGATGGGGAATCTCGGGTTGTGTGGCAAGGAAATGCGGGGAGAGTGGTGGGGAAGGGATGAACGTTCGGAACTGTAGGCGGAGGGGCGGTGACAGTAATGGTTTAGGTGAGGTTGAGGAGGTTGAGGAGGCTGGTGAGAGTGGCGAGAGTGGCGAGAGAGGTAACCTGGGTGATGTTGGGGATAGTGGAGTTGTCAACGGTGAGGATGCGGTCGGAGTCGTCTTCGAATGGTTACTGAAGTCGAGCTTTAAGGGTCTACGCGGCATAACTGCTAAGCTACTTGGTCAAAGCAAATCTAGATAACCTTCAGGCTTCGATGTGAGGGACGACAGCGAGTTGAAGAAGCTCGATTGAACTGGATGAAAGCCTGCTTGTTAGACCTGAGCTCTTTAGAATATCAATGCCCCCACAGATGAGATCAGTAGGCAAATAGGGAATGAAAATCGTCAAAAGTTCAAGAGCAATGAGTCGAATAGATTGTTACTGAAGAACGAAATACTGAAGGGSGAAAAGAGGTCRAGTTATCTCAGCACGCGATAGTATCCAGAGATGTTCYCTCTCGTAGAGATCGGTGGAAAGYTCTCTTTGTTCGATAAACCATCTCACAAAGGTCGGCTGACTACGGATACGAAAAATGAGGCAAATAACGCGATAAGTTTGCAGAATGACAAAGAACGGATGTTCGAGCCAATGGCTTTATCAGGAAATTAAAAGACGATTGACAGATTCTTGACGATAAACTAATCGACACCATATATTCTCCCAAACGGGACTTTGCGCGAWAGCTGGTTATATCGCAGGCATTATGACTTGAGCAGCAACGTCTMGTTKTAAGCACAAAGCACATAGATCGATCTGCATGCTCGACGGAGATATGAGAGGTATCAGATCATATGTGTCGGATTTCCCATCACTACAGTCGCTCTGGCAGAACTAGCAATGTCAACCCAGACAACACTGTGTAGAAATTTACCACCCCCTGGACTAGGAAGGTAATTCATTGACTTGTAATAGTACAGCCGACATAACCTGGTCCAACTTCGTTGAGACCCTTAGGAAAGCCCCTCGAGATGTGTAACGTTTGATATCATTCCATCTCAGTTCATCTCATCTCATAACCCTATTCGCACCCGGACCAGAACAAAAAAAGACGCGCAAATATTCCCCATACACCTCCAAGATCTCAAACCAACCCACAAAGAAACAAACCCAAATATWAACCCAAAGACAAGAGCCGACGATGGGACTCGAGAATTTAAGCCTCAATCGCTTTGTTCTTCTTCTTCTGCTCCACCTTCAACAACAGTGCACGGTTGATATGTGGTAGTACGCCTCCGAATGCGATTGTCGCGCGGATAAGGGTATCGAGTTCTTCATCACCGCGGATAGCGAGTTGAAGGTGGCGGGGGGTGATACGCTTGACTTTAAGGTCCTTGGCGGCATTCTATTACGGGTTTCGTTAGCATAGTGCAGATTAGGCAGAAGGAAATGATAATGACTCACTCCTGCCAACTCTAGAACTTCTGCTGTGAGATATTCGAGAACTGCAGTAACGTAGACGGCTGCCTTTGCTCCGACGCGCATCTTATTCTGGGTGTTATTCTTCAAGAAACGCTTGACACGACCGCAAGGAAACTGCAGAGCACATATATTAGCAGGTGGCGCAATATTTGATAACACCCTTCCATCGGTATAGCCATTGAGAGCTGGCTGCGGTGGCGGACAAAACTTGGGAATGGGATATCGAGTCGCGTGTATTTGGAAGGTAAGGTTGTTGTTGATAAGTTCGGTCGCGTCAAGGATATTGGCTTTGG
This sequence comes from Chaetoscypha palmicola, assembly GCA_003988945.1. Lineage (NCBI taxonomy): Eukaryota > Fungi > Ascomycota > Leotiomycetes > Helotiales > Helotiaceae > Chaetoscypha > Chaetoscypha palmicola. The sequence continues at coordinate 13,061 of QYAH01000730.1, forward strand.
TATCGACGGCAATCGAATGGCAGATTTGGGGATGCATCAGTACACTTCTGCCAGCCATGCATCGCATCCCTTGTGCAATTTATGTCCTCTGCTGGCCTTATTGATGTTGATGACGCGACATGGTGGGGGTGCCCATAGCTCCAAACTTTGGAATCGATAAAGAGGTTTTCTGTCCAAGAGTCGTCGCAGACGTGTCCCTGGAAGAAAAGTACGAGTTTGCGCAATACTAACCTGAAGTCCGGCTTTGCTAGAGTGTGATTGCTGTTTCTTGCTGCCATCCGCGCCAACCTTGCCTCCCGAGGACTTGCCGCCTGAAGATTTTCCTTTTCCGCCGGCCATTGCTTCGATTTTTCGAGATATTAGAGAATGTGGGTTTCTGAGGATGCTGGTTGTTGAAAGGAGATGTTGTCGGGACGGTAGTGGCTGTGGCTGTTGATGTTTTGGCAGAAGGCGCGTTGTTGCGGGTGAGAAGATATGGATGTTTTGCTAGCGCCAAATCGTAACGGGAAGCGGAAGCGAGACCTGGTGGGAGGTGAAGAGAGGAGTACAGAAGATAGGAGATGGAGGACAGCAGGATGACGAGGACAGAACAGAACATAGAAATAGATTTGGAAAATAGACCTCTTCGTGCTGATTCTTTGCAGCTAGAAATCAATYGACAAAGAGAGAAAATAGTGAAGATATATGCTGATCGTAGAGGCTCTTGCAGGCTGGTCGGAGGTGTGAATGCGACCAACTTTGGCCGCATTCACGCCAACTCCATGCTGTCAACGAGTGACTTACCGAATTGTGTGGAACAATTCGATTCCATGCGTTGGATCACGACAGAACGTCGTTATGTATCGGTGATGCTGTTGTGGTTCGAAGATTGTCGTTGGAGTCGATCCCATTTCGAGATATTCGCCCAGGCCACAACTCTTGGTGCCTGATATTATCTCATGTGACTAGACCACGTGATCCTCCTCCTCTCAAACTTCCAAGTTGTTCAAACGGAAGTTTCGAGGTCTCCTGCGTGACAGAATGATTCTGTGTCGATAGACTCACTGCGAGGTCTTTGTTACTTAAGTCCTTCAAGATATATCGCTTCGCGACTGGCTGCCCAGGTAGGTCGCTCTGGAGGAGGGTAAGAAAGTTGACAATCACGTAAATAGGCGGGTGTTTCAACGTCGTTGGACTCCTTCAGCTATCCTATCAACTTCTTCCCGTTGCAAAAAAGACTCCTTGACCGAGCTCTCTCCCGTATCTCTTTTCTTTCTTTAGTCGATTCAAACAACCTCAACCGTTTCCTCCTTCTCTGTTTGATACTTACTACAAACAACTCAGCAATTCTCTTTATATCCACCTTCACTATACCTTTCCCTTAACTTCCAATATTATCATCAGTATGAACCTCAACCTTGTCGGTCCTTTTCTTCCTACAGTGTATCTATTTCACATTTACTAGACACAACTACTTATTAAACCCGCTTTATACGTAGCTAGTACTTCCTTCGTAAGCCCTCAATTTGTTGACATCACTACGTAGTTTGATACTATTCCCGGTTGGTACTTACAAAGTTCATGCATGTGTACCTCACTTAACACACATTACACTCGAGGATGAACACCGCTACAATTTTATGGCATCATTCATGTTTCCGCCGGGCGCAGCAATGAGAATATTCAATGAAGCTTAAAGAGAAGCCCATATTGACTACCTGGGGAGTGGAGTTCGTACGTGCATCGAAGTGTACCACTTTCGAGTAGAACCGCCTTGGTTTGATGAGAAGCAGCAGGCTTGATATTTTGCGGCCTAAAGATTATCGGAAGGCTGTGGCGGTTGCTGCTCTCTTTCATTTTAATTGGAATGTACATCGGCGAGCGCGAGGTGTCTCCCTCCTGGGTTTGCATAAAGAGCTAGTAGATAAACGCGGGTAAATGCTATGCCGAACTCTAACTCCGAGAGGCACTCCGGTAAGATTCGAATAACTCCGGTTGTACATTTATCGATCGTGAGGGCTCGTTTTCAATTGCTAGACCCAAGTGTCTCGCTTATATAGAAGAGTCGCGGTATGGTTTTGGTGCTATACATACTTACTTGAGTATCTCCCATGTTGTCATCGAAGGAAGGTACTCATCTACTCTTTCCTCGTAAACTTCCCTCAGATTTCCACTCCTACAATGCTTCCCAAGTCCAAGTACCTCAGCCTTTGGATGCATGACTCCATCGTAATCTTCAGATTTAGTCGCTCCCCCTGGTAAATATCGTCAATTCCTCCATTTCCTTCACAGTATCCCGACAATTGRATTCATTTTGATTATAAATCTGGAGAATCGTCGTGAACGTGACCTCCAGCGTCGCTCTCTGGTCCCTTTCTGAGTTGAATGCGGTATCCCGCAATTTCATCCCYTTAATTCCGRTCCTCCTTCGCGATCTCTCAYCATTCCATCATCMATCGAATTGTYAAAGAACTTTGCTTACTATCGAGACTAAGAGCACAAACATAACACCGCTCTTCGATTGACATTCTAGGCAACTGAAAGAAGGCAATGAGCGATTTATGTGTGAACTATTTGAGTCATATTTATAACCTAGATATGCGCCATAACTTGTGTGCGTTACATCAGGYTCTTAACCCGGTAACGCAGTGAGAGAGGACGTGCAATACACATTGAATATTGGAGGGAAATAAGTGAGTGAAACTTCATAAACATGACAACGAAGCACGAGTTGAAGTGAATCAATTCAATGAAGAGAAAACGTGAATGTCGAGCTTGGGTGAGTGTTCACAGGATTCACCTATAGCGTTATAGGAAGAGCCCACGTTCACTTGAAACACTTGCGAATGATCACTGTGAGCACTTCATCAGGATGATGCAACTGGTTCAAAGAGTACTTACTCACATTATTTCATTCGTCAGTGCCCACAGTCAGTCAGTTGATTCCTCTTCGGGAACTTCAGGAACCATCTCTTCAATGCAACACGCCCAACATCCCCTCTCAAATGTTCCAAAATTCGCAGCGTACTACATAACAGTCGTAACTTAGCAAGCCCTAACAACCCATTATTTCAATGATAATGTTACATACCAACCCATCACCACACTCCACCGGACTACTAAAACAAGTCTTCGTACACAGCGCAGCCCCCACCTGCTGCATCTCCATGTCAGGTATCGGCACCGCAGACACCGCAGCCCAAAGGCCCATATATGTGGCCAGAGTTCGCAGCTGCATCGTGATCAAACACTCAATGTTATTTCGTGAGAGGAAGGATTGAACCGATAATATCTGCACAAGGAAGAGGGTCCCGTCGGGCAAGGAGACGTTATATGCGATTTGTTTTCCGGGAAAAGGTAGAGAGGCCCCGCCGGGTGATGAGTGCTGTGAAGTATAACCGTCTTGGAAGTCTTTTCCATGTGTAAATTGGATATTAAGCCATCACTGTGGTTACTAGAGTAAGTACATTTGACTTAACCGCCGCCGATGTGTTGAGTGCGTTGCCCGTCGCATTCCATGCTGGATTTCCTGGTGCCCTAGGTCGTGCTTCGGGTGATAGCGACTGAAAGCCATCCAAGATCTTTAGAGAATCGGTCATAGAGACAAACATACGGAAAATTAAACATCCAAATGAAATGCACTAGGAGTGATGTCCCATCGCTCATTCTCGATCCCTACTGCGATCGGCCAGCCGCATGATGCTGTAACACATCCCACGCGGGGAAGACAGACACTTGTCAAGACCTGGCCGCTCAGACAGAAGTCAATGTCCCGACCTGAGGCACTGTACGGTACATAGCCTTTTTAGTATTCGAGCCTGATGAACATGCAGTGGAAGGCTAGGTGGATCATGAATTGCGACTTGGCAAGATCTTATAGATCGTGGGCAACTGTTGACTATAATTAGATATGGTAGCAGCATGTGCAAGCCACCTTTGTTTGGTCCTAGTGACATCGATTTCAGGAGGGAATTGAAAGGTACACAGTGCTCGCTTTTGTAGTGAGCGAAAGCGAATTAACCTTGCTGGTAGCACTATGCAAAGCAAACCTGTGATGTGATTGACAAGTCGATTGTGGAACCTATATTATCCTTATCCTGATCTCGATTTTGGAAGCAAAATATCGTTACATTATCTCAGGATGCGTCCACAACACGATACTAGGGAAGAGTGCGGTACAGGTCCGGCTGTTAAAATAGCCTGCCAACCACGACCGTTAAAACACATATAACCTAGATCCAGAAGACATTCTGGCTATACAGAACGATGTGACGCACGTGAGCATTACCGGCTGTATGGGTTGTACATAAAAGGAAAGAGCTTATCGTTCGCTTGAAATGCTGCTTTTGCTAGRTCATTKCCAACAAGGGAATATGCAGATGTAGGCCCAGCCGTCGTACTGCAGCAAAGTGGAAACAGATTTACGCCTCGGGGCGGCCGTACCTCACTGATGAGATAGTAGCTTTTTTCCCATTGATGATTACATTCTACCATGCAGACAGATCTAAGCATTTGCAAGACGATAAGAGAACAAAGAGATAACTGTGCTCATGTCCAAAAATATGTTCAAATTTCCCACTAACGATTGAGCCTATCTAGAGTTTACATTTTACCCAATTGCAGAGTGTCAATGTCAAAGCTCGAAAAAAATGGCATGAAACTCAAGACTTGAGGTGCGACTGCACAGTCTAAAGTGCCTGGTTTGGGTGTTGTTGCACTGAACGACACGAGATGTAATCGCCCGCCATTGCAATCTTTGCATACAGCCGTCGCCACATACTTCTGATTTATCTCCAGTGTTCGCCCAATTATTTGTATCATATCCAAGCCATCCAATTGACGAATCGTGAATAACGCGCTTGCTGTTGTCGAGTTCGTCACACTAATGAGCCGGTTCTCGCATCGCTTGTTTAGGCCTTGAGTACCCAAATTCTCTGTTCCCGTGGCTGGCGATGGAACTGCCCCTGCAACATAGACTAGTGCTTGGCTCTCTTGCCCGACGGGTACAGATTTGATGACCTTCAGTGAGGATGTGTCGATCACGTCTAAAGTGTCAGAGTGTTCGTTGACAGCGTACATGCGAGTATTGTCAGGACTTCCCCAGATACCGTGAGGTTCAACTCCAGAAGCCTGAACCGATTTTACAAAGACAGGAATTGACGAGGGTGAATCTTGCCGCCAGACACGTGTCTCGTTCGTAGCTGCAACAGTGACAAAGGCCAAGGTAGTGTTATTCACCATGGCAAAATTTGGGTGGTTACTCTCAACTCCTGTGTCGATAACACCCACGATTGACCGAGTCTGCAAATTGATGATAGTAGTCTGTCCAATCATCTTATGGACGGCCCATAATCGAAGTCCATCAGCAGAAATCATCATATCTGAAGAAAATATGTGCACTAGGCCTCGAATCGTGTGAATAACCTCTCGTTTAGAAACATCGATGATGCTGATGGTAGGGCTCTTAATGTGATTGACGTAGGCCAATTTTCCATCGGGACTAAAGAGTACTTTGCTTGGCCCGGGATCTGTGACAACACGACCAATAATTCCTCCATTGATTGCGTCCACGAGGTCAATATTGTTCGTTCCGCGACAGGCAACCCATACAGTGCGGCCATCATGAGCAAAGAAGGCCTCATGAGATGCTCGATCAACAGTTGTTTGTGACACGATACTGTTGTCAAGAGTGCGAATGACGGTGACGGTGTTTGTTGTTACAGCAATGTGACAGATATATTTTCCGTCTTGGGAGAATCCAAGTCCGTGGCTGTTGACGACTGACAGATATTGAGGGTTCAACTGATCTGTCATTCGAGGAGTTCCCAGAGAAATAGTTCCGATGATGTCATTGTCGAAAGGTCTCATAACAGTAATTGTGTTTGATGTTTGATCGGCCGTATAAATTCTGTCTGACGGACTGATGGCTTGTGCTCCAGGAAGTGATGGGGCTTGTGTGACTGCAAATGCACCCTGCACGCCAAGGAGGAACGAAAGAATAACCCTATTGAGTTGACCCATAATGACTTGAATAAGTTGTGTATGGTGTATGTATGTTGTTTCGAAGAGTTGAATGGGATATAGATCTCTTAAATAAGAAGTTGAAGTGAACTCGGTTGGACCTGTATTRTACAAATTTAAGCTGTTGTAAACGATTTGAACAATTGTACTTAGATGGATCGGCAAAGGTCTGAAATAGTGAATCCGCTAGGRRTTCTTGGATCAAAAGTCGTACCCAAAAGTGGAAGATATGTGAATATATCTTGAATGATTCAGTTCTCCGAAAACCTCCTGGAATGTTGGGTGCGAGTGAAGCAAGGTTGTAGCGTGGGGTGTTGTACCTTCATATAACGCCTGATATCAGAGGGAAATTGTCCCTCCCTTGCCCTACGGAGGTTTCTGGTCCGTTGATATGGTAAGACATACACTATCCCTAGTATTAAATCCSTGAATACGGTATTATTCATAGCGTTAAACCCGTGAATAACGTGCTATTCATAACATTAAATCCGCAAATACGGTATTATCTACCGTCTTCTCGTTCTGGCGCTCTTTTTAAGCGATACAATTAGTTATACAATTATAATTTTAATGGAATAAGATGAAAGTACCCCCTGTTAACCCTGATTTCAGAGACTTCTCGCTCCCGCTCTTCCGCTGTTCCTCACAAATCCTCAGTTCATCTTTCTCTCTTACGTATCTTATATAGTAAGGCGTACCATAGAGACCGTCGACAACACCATGGAATTTACGGTAGAGCTTATTGTATAATAGAGCCTCGAACCGTATACTTTGTGCCATCAATACTTTCCCTCCTCCGGAAAAAGGACTTTCAAGTTCGTTGTCCGGTAATCGCATGTTGGCTATATGATACATTGGGCGTGGTGGCACCCAAAGAAGACGAGTAACTCGTAAGCTTAAGGTGTAGTCAATCACATAGGCCTGTTATCCAACTAAAATATCCATGTCAGTTCTCTGTACAGTATTAAGCTTGGGACCACATGGTACTGCAGGCTGTATGCCAGCTTGTCCGTCGGAAGCACGATCCGCGAGGGAAGTTACAAAGTAGAAGATCCTTGGATGTGTTTTCAAAGTCCAGGAAGAGACGCGCGGCAATCCCCCTTACCGAAGCAGTCACGTTTTTCTACGGGTCCTGCCCCCAGGGCTATTCGGTTAGTCCTTCGCGTTTTCTTTGGTGATGACTTCTCTTTTCCTGATTTTGATTTTCATTCCTAGACACTCGGGTGTGGTATCGAAGCACGTCAGTTGCACGTCAGATGGAACTTCGGATGCAATCATGTACTCGAATTGGCCAAAACTCGGATCTGAGATTGGATCTTAGTCCCGACGCAGAACTGAGCTTGCGCAGGTTATCTCTTCCTCCTTCAGCTGAGGATGTTGAATTTCTTTTGCTGATTAAGAAGGAAGTGGAGTGGCTGCCTAGTACTGTATCTATTTGTATTTCCACAAGATTCCCGACAGCTTGTTAGTACATGCAGAAGCTTGTCCCTCGCTACTCGTACCCCATGACGCCTGACGATCTCCGAGCTGCAAGGACTCSACYAAGCATTRGACAACTACTTCGAAGTAGGGCCGTTAAAAATTACGTTACGTATTTGTATTATATTAATCAAGAACCCAAATACATAGATTAATCAAGCCTCTGATATAGTATATAAAATATATATATATAATACATGTATAATATTATAAGATTTTATATATAATATAGTATATTAGTAAGGAAATCATCGGTATTTAGCTATATAATCATGTAAAATTTCGGCCCTGCGAGGCTTATTAATTAGGCCTATTCTTAGGAGGGTCAGACTAGCCTTAGGACACTTAATTAGGCTAGCGTCTACCTAATCAGGCTAGTGTATAATTGTATTTGTATCRATCAAAAATASSCCAAATACTATATATTAGCTTTTAAGCCAAATACGTGTATTTCGACAGCCCTACTTCGAAGTAGGAAGCTCGGTATGAGCTACATGGTATATTCCCGCTACGTTCAGATTTCGATCATACACTGACCTTATCTATCAGTTGAGCTGTGGCTTGATGCTGTGCTCTTGAACGAACTGACGCTCCTTCTAAGTCTTAAAAGTCAACAGATTGCCTGTACCAAGATGATTGCCATCTGCAAAGTGCTCGTCTACAAATTCTCCTCTGCGTCTAGGTTTTAGCGTCTTGATTCATCATCTTGACCGCTTCGCTATCCTTATCTTCTTTTGGATCAATCAGTCATGATCTATCGGTCGGGTATGAGATCTT
>QYAH01000731.1:0-12956 GCA_003988945.1 Chaetoscypha palmicola
CTTAAGAGTAATAAATTCGGTAACTTTAAGAATATTAGCTATTACGTTAATCGAGGGGTTAATAAGGTTTATATAGTAGAGTGAAGTTCTAAATAGTAGTAAGTTAGTAGGCGACGAGACTTCTAATCTGTTAAGAATTAAGTATATATGTGTATAGATATCTTATTAATGATGAAGAGAGAAGCAACTACAGTACAGATTTGAGTATAAGTCTCTGCACTGCGCACGGTCATGCAGGCTTAGTAAGCATTATTTCAACAGACACAAACCTGACAGGTACTATACGTGTGTAGACAATCAAGTAACAAGAACGTCTTCCAACGTTATCGGGCTCGCAATATGTGAGCTCACTATGTGGTAGATGTTTATCAACACGGCTAAGAGCTTCCGTGACTTGTTTCAATAGCTAACATCGTGAGAGTGTGAGTCCGTGGTTTCATAACTAAGGAGTTGTACGTATAATTGCGGCCGTAAAAGATCTATGCAACCAGTGCCGTGGTACACCGTACAAAATTTAATTTACTGGTCCGAGCTTTAAGAATTGCCTCAGGCGCTAGGCATGTGGTAATAGTGCTTACTAAGCCTGCATGACCGTGCGTAGGGCAGAGACTTACTCTCAACTTTGTACTGTAATCTCTGCCATCATCATCAATAATCAGTCACACACACTCAATATTCAACAAGGCATCAGCGTCTTCACGACAATTTGGAGTAGTTACACCTTCGAATATTTGCTCTGAGTATTCTACTACGAACCAATTATGCAGACATGTGTAATGCGCATCTATTCTGTTTGTACTGAGAATCGCACATGTTTTGACGGTGAGTCTCACTCGGAACGGGTCTGCTTCAGCGACTTCGACGTGACAAGGAACCATCAAGTGATGCAGTTAGCCTGCGTTATGCTGCCAATCAACAGCCTCCATGAAGGCATTATACGAAAGCTGGATTGGGCTACTAGCTCGGACAGTTAGACGGATTCGGAGCGTCTAGGTATACATTCACAGAAGGTATGCCTCGGAATATTAGTAGTATTCCCAGATGGCTAATTGTACTATACAGTACAGTATAGTACATCATCAAGCTCACACTAATGCCCTCATCTCTCTCTCGATATAGCAAGTCGAGCTACATCGACTACGCTCGTGGAGCGTCTAGCGATTGCCTCCACATGTACTGCTCCATTCCAAGTGGTCAAACGCAAAATCAACGAAGCTGGCTTCTTCGTGGGACCATGGATTATACCCCACTTCGGCTATAAGATCAGGACTACCAGCGCTCCACTTCCCGATTACAAGCTTTGGAAGTACAGAGATTCCATCCGGTCTAGTCTTACTGTCGTGATAGGCATCAAGGAGTAGAGTGTGATGGTCATATGCTTACAGTTCAAAATGGTCTATGGCAAGCACTGCAAGAAATTCGGAGCGAGACTGAGGAGCGCATATTCTGGATTGAAAGCATCAGTGTCAATCAACACGATGCAGCAGAACGCAGCTGTCCTTATTGAGGCGGCCGTGGTAGCAATTGATAGCTCCAAATCCCTCGATATTCCGAGTGCTCTCAAGTACGGACAGTTTCCCGGCCAGCCTTCCTGAGTACCCGATTGGGAGCCTCACCGCACTTCTTTATCATTTTATACGCTCCCTTCTTTCAAAGATATACTAGCGACTAGCAAGTCTCGGGCAACAGCAGAGCTTTTGTCAGTACACGGTGCTGCCCAGGAGACGTTAATCAATGTCTCTGGAAATCAAATTGACTCGATTCATTTAGTCGGTGAACCGTACTTCGAGTCAACACCACTACCAGACACTTTTAACCCAGAGTACAATTTCGCTCTTCTTACAAAGGCTTAGGCATCAAAAAGACGCTTTCCATCGCGAACTTTAAAACGAGCATCAAGTAGCGCGGCAGAGCTTCGTTTACCACAGTAGGAACGAATAGCCTCCAAGGCTTTTCAATATCCTAAGAAATACCAATACTTGGATGCCTTTATTAAGACAATAACGGCAGGCGTCTTGAACATAAGTCGACGAGAGTCTGAGACAGGTTATATGATCGCCTCTAGGCTTTGGAAGTTAGCCAATGTTCCTAATCATTCAAGCACAATGGAATTAATTCGGAGACTGGATCCCGAAGAACTCAGGCTTGCCACTGAATTCATGGTAAGCCATCAGAATGTGTCCTACGACAGACGACTTTTCGTTACGAGAAAGGGGTTCATGGGCATTGGCTCGAAGGCAATCAAAAGGGGACTCGGTTTCTACTTCACGGCGGCAAAACCCCCTACATCCTACGGAAGCAGAGAGATGAAAGGTTCAAATTTCTCCACGAATGCTACATACAGTACATGGTCTCCGCATGTCTAGAGATATTTCATCCTCATACACCAATGGACCAATCAACCTGAATTTACCATCCAACGACTTTAATTGCTTCGATTCACATCAATTCTAATGCAACCTCTGAATCGATCCACAAAACCCCAAAATGCCACCCGTCAATGTTGACTTGGATCCTGATCTTCACCATCCCGTCTTCCCGCGTACATTTAGCGTGCGAAGCGTTAATCACCTTCCCAAATGGCCAGGCCATGCATGCACTATCTGGCGTCCATGCTTCGTATGAAGTACAAGTACGGAGCATTGTACCCGTCCCGCGCGCTCTCACAGCACCATGTGCCGTCTTCAGAATACGGTAATTATTCCCGTAACTACATACTTCGAAGTACGGAGTACAGTACTTCGTACTTCGTAAGTACTCACCCATGCAAGCACAGCCATGCCGCTGTAGTATGCATATCATTTTCGTACGTGCCCCTCCTCGGCCCGTCCTCAGCATCGCCAGCCAAAAGCAGCGGAAAGTATTGATACCCCTGAAATGATGTTCAAGCCTTCCCGAGGTCGCCAGTGCCATCCCCGCCCCCCAGTCACAGCTGCCGCCATGCGAAGTACTTCATATACTGGGGAAGCCTGTGCCGCACCGCAACCTTGCGTTTGTGGATCAGAATGGCGGGAACACGTGAAGGGTTCTGCCCTTGATACTTCGAAGTACTTCGTAGAAGTACACGAAGTAAGTGTCCAGGCATGCCAGGTTGTTGTTGCGGGGGATATGAAATGATAAGACGCACCTTGAAAGAACAATTGCCACACGTCGTGCAACAGGGTCATGGATATCGGGGACAGCAAGCAAATGGACAGGGTCTCAAGAAGAAATTATCAATACTTCGTAGGTGAGTTCGATTTTAGAAGCTTCGTGGATCTAGCAGCACGGACTTAAGCCAACAATGCTAAAGCGTTACTTCGAAGTACTTCGTAACTAAGAATTCAAGCCTCACAATAGACGCACGATCATTGTTTGTTGCCCGAGCAGCCATGAATCCTTTCACACCTGCAATCTCAGCAAGATATGTCTAGACGGCCTTCTTTCCCCATTCTTATCTCAATCCAAACTATGGTGCTTGCTGCCCTCAATCAGCTAGCAATGGCGACACGAGCACCAGCAGATTTCCTACGCGGAGGATTCAAGTACTCTGGAAGGTCATCGTACTTGTATTATATTACGTGTAGTAGACTAAATAAATAAGAATTTATATATATATATATTAGCTCATATAACTCACATTCACTAACTCTCTTTGTCATTCTCTCTCGTATACAAATTCACATCAGGTGTATGATCTGGATCCTGACGAAATCACCTCAAGACTACTAGGAATTTATACTTCATCCTACTCAAGTGCAAGTACCCGCCAGCCATCACAAAATCAAACCCACAGTACATTCATGACCTCCTAGTTCATTTAGCACATCTAACGAGCCACAGCATATCAAACTCCCACTAAACCACCACTACCACGCCACAAACAGCTATCCGACTCGCGGCATCATGAGACTCCGCAACATATATAGTGTCGCTGAGACAGAAATAGTAATAGTAAGACACAAGCTGCCTACTAAGTAAATAAGTACACCTAGCACGTGAAACGTGGAAGGGAATCCCTAGTTGGGCCTTCGGGAATTGCTTTGGAAGCCCAGTAGAAGCTTTTTGGCGTGGTACCTGGCTGCTGACGGTTAGTTGTAGGGGACGTGACGTGTAGCCTGGACTACGGACGTAAGCACTGAGAGAACCTCATCGTGAGAGGCTCCAAAATGCGTCCTTTTGGATCGTGACTAAGCGCTTTTCAATTCTCAAAGTTCATTCTCATTTATTATGGAAATATGCGAATTCGATTTCTGTTATTCGTATTCTTTGATCATTGTCATCTCGTTACGTTTAAGACGTGGAAATAAGCTCAGCTCCACAGAGTACGTACCTCGCCAAACAACCAGCTGATGTCGGGAATCCTACTAACCCCGACAAAAGAATCTCTCCCCCAAACCACGGCGTATTTTCTCTCACTTCAACCGCTAACTCTGGGCCCGATCTTAGCCCGAACCATTTTCTCAGTACAAGTCCTCTATTCCCTAACACTTACCATCAGCTCTTCGGCTTCATTCCCCTTCTAGTAACTCCGAAGTTGCACATAGCTATGTCGTTGCAAAGAAAGTTCCGTGCCGAGAGCCAGTTACGTAGGACTTATGTCTTAGTCCTGAGATGAGTTGAGAGGAGGGGAGATATATAATGAATGGATGCGGGAGGTGTTTGTTTGATATCAGTATCGAGTATTGGAGAAGTTTGGGATTCAGATTACTATCCTCAACTTTTCCATTTGTATTTGAATCTCGGAAACTCAAAAGACCAGCAAATCAAAACGAGAGAATTATCTCAAAAATGCGTACCTCGCTCTTCGCCGGCCTGGCCGTCGTTGGCTTAACATCTGCTGAGTTATACAATCTCACTATCACTGCCGCTGCTCCTACAAAGGTACTATACCACGACCACTTCCCTCTCAAACCCTCTTTCCTTTCTTCTTCATACAACACATTCATCTAACAATTCTAACTAGGTCATCGCAATCGAATCCTACATCTCAAACTACGACCATCACACCCTCGGAATCAACGCCACAGTCGGCGCCATCATCGGCGAAGTATTCGCGTCCGCTGCCGCCTACCCAACGCCCGCTGGTGCGTTGATCGATTTCAGGAATCGTATCAATTATATCGCTGTAAGCCTCCTCTCCCTCTTTTCCCTCATCACATTCAAAACATGAAACATAAAATCGAATTTGATACTAAGGTAGCAACAGGGTCCAACACCCTTCCTAGTAGACTTCGAGCACCCCGCCGCCGTAATATCCTCCATCTCCGCCATCATGCCCACAATCACCCCCTTCCCCGAAGCCGTCAGCATCATCTCCTCCGTCTACGATTACCTCGGCTCCGTGGCGTACAGCGAGCTTAATGATCTGACGAGCTTGCCGTATAATGTGAGTGCGTCGTTGGGCACGTTCGTCCCGGAGGAGACGGGGAGTCCAAGTAGCAATTCCACGAGTACGGAGGTGGGAGGGAGTATGACGATGACGAGCAGCAGTAAGGTGGTGGAGACGACGCAGGGACCGAGTTGTAAGCCGTATATTGCGACGAGACGGCCGGGGAAGTGGTGTCGGTGGGATGAGAAGAGGAGTGGACGGTGGAGTTGTTGGAATTAGAGATTAGAAGAATAGATGTGTTCGGTGGTGGAAGGGGCGGCTCAAAGCTTGAGGAGGCATTGGAGTCTGGGAGTGGGGTTGTATATACATTTRATTGTGAATGTGATGGTGGGAATGCGGGAGAGAATGCTAGGGGACTGCGATAGAATGCATTGATCTTAGAACATTTGTTTGAAAAATAGCATACGGGACTTCGCTAGAGCTTGTAGCATGTATTCTCTGCTACTATAATCTCAGGCCTCTTCCTTCACCTTGCTCTCATACAACCGAATCAACACATAATTTAGAATTGTAGCAAGTGGTACAACATATAATCGCAAGCCCTAAAATCTCGAAACGCCCCCCTTCCCGAACAACATATACCATTACCCCTTTCACGCCTAACACACGCAATCAAAGCCCCCAACATCGATTCTAAATCCCATCTTTATCTACACCACCTCCCATCTTCCCGTAGTGTATCATTTACCATTTCCGCCTCTAGAAGACACTTTCTCACACATTCCTGTCACACATTCCTGACATACTCCGAATAACCCGTGCAGGAAAGCTATCGCATGCAATTACATCACGCATATTAGTCCTTAGTAATTTAGGAAAGTTGCGAAATAGGCCTGCCTGATGGGATGTGGATAGGATAATATCGTTGCGAGGAAGTGGAGTTATTATTCTCATGTTTTCAAAGGCTAGGTGGGTGGTTTAGAGCAGTGTGTTAAATGATTAGATTTGATTTGATTAACGACCCTAAATCAAATCTAATCAACTAAATAATCAGATTAATCAAATCTAATCTAATCTAATTATCTAATCTAATTATGATTAATTTGATTAATCGATTTGATTAATCAAATCTAATCAAGGACAGTTATTAATCTAATCTAATCTAATCTAATCATGATTAATTTGATTAACGTGATTAATCTGATTATATGTGAACACACTGGTTTAGAGAAAATGGGTGCTTTTAAGTTGTCTCGTGGTGTAAAAGTACTACTACTACTACTAAATGCTTTAGTTAAACTGTTGCGGATCAAAGCACCTTTGTTATTGTCTAAAGATACAAGTGCAAGTGAGGAAGCCGGTCAGAAGAATGAAATATTTTATACACCTAAATAGCTCTTTTCTTACACAGAGGCTTTATTTTAAGTAAGATGCTAGTAAGTCTACAGTTGTTCTCGTACATGTCAGTAACTAGACAGGCCATCCCAGGAACAAATCGACCGCTCCCGTAGCCTTTGTAGTATAGTTCGTAAAAATCGATGGACATGGCTCATATAGTATATTCACGAGACGATAGATCTAACAGACTAATTAAGAAAAGCGTAATATAATTCAGCTACTAGTCGGCCTAATTTGAAAATATTTAGTTCACTAGCCAAGAACAAATTAAGACATATCAAATAATCCACTAAATTAGTCACAATAATATCACTAACTAATCACAATAGTATTTTCAAAACCACTATCAATTGCAACCTACGGGTTCTCCCCACCCCTAGGATTCACAAATGCCCTCCCTGCGAAAGCGACACCAGCCACGAGCGCAGTTAGTTCTTCCTGCCCTGACTCAATTACAGCTTCACGTCAAAAAGTGATAGTGGATTCTTTCCTACTTCCTCACTCAAACGCTGTAACCTTAACATTTCTCTGCCACACAAGGTATTCCTCGCGAACAAAAGACAGGGGATCCAAGTTGTCAGCCAAGCCTTGTGGGGAAAGAGTCAGCCCTACGCCCAAGCCACTTTCCGGACATGGCGTTTCTGCACTTGTATTCGCTGAGACGTGAGGGCCGTGACATCTTCTACATACAACAGTATAATAAGTACGGAGTACTTGAAGGAATTAGTCGGCATCGGGCGGAGGATGGAGGGAGGGATGTTTTGTGCGATTTACGTTTTGTGTAATGGATGCTGGAAGGCTTTCTTAGTACTGACTTGCTTGCTTGTAGGGGGAAAAGCTGGAATTAGGTATACGTTGAGTCATTGGGAGGCGATTCGTATAGTACGTGATTTGTGCGAGGACGAAGCGTATACATGACGGGACTTGCGGCTGAAAAAAGGCCGTGGAACTTGAGTAGGTAACAAGCAGAGCAAGTGAGCCTTTGCGTAAACACCCGATTGGATTCTGTACGAAAAGGCGTAGATGGAGGCTTCGAGTGAAGGAATTTCTGTGGAGTTACAAAATGACTAAGTCACAAGTCTATCGCACACTTTAATATACAGGAAGAAATTTTTTGAGGCGACGATTCGATTCATGGCTTTAGATTTACCTACGCGCCCGGTGTATTTAGGTCTCCAGATGTAAACCAACGAGCGTGACATCTTACTAGTACGTGATCTGGGACATGCAGCACACCACCATCGCTGGTTTAGCAAAAGATGGACGCTTGAGATAGAGGGGGCTAGATTTGCGATGGAGTAAAATGAGATTGATTCTAAATTTCTGACTGTATACTTGAGCAATGTAAAAATCCGAATTAAATGTATCTACACGTAAAATCACAATCGTCATCACTAATCCGAATAGGGGCTCCAATTCAATCAAACGAGAGAGGTGACTGTAAGTACTATACGAAGCGTTCTGTCCAAGAGATGAACATCTTACCTCACTCCTCCCAAATACCACCTCCCAGTCTCAATAGTATCCGGTCATCAATATAAACATCTCACTTCCATCGTAGTGCCTAGGGTCCCAATCCCTCGTGCCAAGGTTAATAGAACGATAATAGAAGCTCGTTACAACCTTGCATTCCACTCGCCCACTATTCTGGATGCTTACATTCACCCTATTTCACCAAGGCGTTGATTTTTCCAAGTGGCGCAGGATTGCGGTGTGAGATTGGGGGCTGRCAGAAGCGAAAGCTTTTCATGTCTCCRAATGCTTGCTTCTGCACGTCATATCCTAGMTCCTTGTACAACAATCCATCATCACTTACGTACCTACATACTTACATAATTTTCAACCTGTAATCTTATTCAAAAGCTGTAAATGTAACACACATGTCTCCTTAACTACTGTTTTGGGAAGACCGAACCTACCAGCTCGCCACAGCTCAGGGACCCGAAGTTTAACAGAGATAAAGTATCCAGAGATGACTTGCATAAGAAGATACCGTGCCACTTACAATAGCAGGCAAGCTGAGCGGAAATAAAAAAACTCTGTGAGGAATTCTTACACCAATAGGCTCTCTTTCGCATTCCTGRAAGATTGCGCGGTGGGAGCTGATGATTAAGTGATGACTTGCAGCGATCGCGCTAATCATGGTGAGATTAATCGCTCGAGKAGGCATGCCAAGCAAGCGCTGAAGAAGATAAGATATGTAGGGTCCCTTTCACAATTATCTGGCCAATAACCGAACAATTAGAGATCTTAGATGAGAGGACTGTAGGAAGGGTAGCAGTATAAACGCCTTTGCGCGCTTAGTTTGTGGGGCCGGGTGTCGTTCGGCAGGCAAGAAGGCAGACAGGCAGGTGGTTTATTCGGGAGTTGGGATGGATGGTGTTAGATCGCGTCTTCCGAATACTCCTCTGCCTTGCCGTGGTTCCTGGTTTAGTTGGGCTGGCTAGGATGTTTGACCAATTTGAAGTGAATTTGTTCTATACTACTTCACCGCCAGCGAGACGAAAATAACTCAAGAGGAGTGTAGCCTACTTGTGATCAAGCACTGCGTCTTCTAGCGCTTCCATGATATTACACCAGAAGCCTTCAAAACGCTCTAAGGCTTAGCGGCCAGTAGATTCGGGGAACTCGATGCGGTAATGCTTGAGTTTCCGGGACTTACTCAGGGAACGAGTTCAGTACTAATAATGGACCCCGATGCCTACAAACTAAATCCCAGCCTCAAGACAASGCATAGCGAGTTCCATTTGGGTTATTTTTGGATGCGCGGGGGGACGTAGTCTAGTGAGACCTTCTAGAAAGGCGGAAGGGTGTAGGTGATCTTCTGTGCATAGGTAGTACGTAGTCAACCCGTGTGCTTTTGAGATTCCCGATGGTGGAGGGCTGGGAAGGGACGAGATGATCGAAAGTGCGTGAGTTTTAGTTGGGCTTTGATGGCTATTTTGGGGGCGATCGTAGAGGAATGGTGGTGGCCACGTGGAAACGGGGATGAGACTTGGTCAGAGGCACGGAGTCATTGACAGGATTCATCTACTCAGATGCTCCAATTACTCCGTCTCAGGCTCACGGGAAGAAGTGCTTTGTAGCACTCGAGTAACCTCGTTTCATTTCCCTATGGAAGGTATTTAGATCTCATTTGTAGTGAACGAAATAAACCAATTGTGAGGAGAAATTTTATATGTCTTGTTTTAAATTGTATTTATATATAGTAGTATGCTAGGTATCTCGTCCGAAATCGCTCCATCTCACAATTGATTCGAAGACGTGTCCAAATGTCCCTTCGAAATGCGTAATGTAACCCCTAACACCATTTTCCAGAGCGAGTCCCATCCGCCAGGAACTCCAGCCCATTCTAAAATACAATAGGGAATCGTAGACTCGTTGACATCAGAGCTCATATGGCTTGTATGTAGAACAAGAATATATGCAAAGAAAGTGAAATTACACCCAAATAATGAGAGACATGTCGATATAAACGCCGTGCTCCTTTTTGTATATCATAAATGACGAATTATTCCATCAATGTATCTGTTCGGTAGGGCATGCTGCCAGCGGCGTCCGGCATGATAGGTGTGCTGTAATTGATTACATCCGCGTGAGCATCAAGGAAATATCCAAGACCACCATCGGCACTATACCCTTCATCTGTCAAGACGGGAAGGCCGTAGCCATAAAAGCCACCGCCCATGCCTGCCGGAGAGGTTGTATGAAGATGGTCGAGGCCGAAAAAGTCGCCATCGAAGCCCCCACCTATCGATGTATCGGGGACACTCATTGAACCACATGAAGATGGGGCCGTGGATGTATAYGAGGAAGATAGGGGCATATCCAGATGCACGTTGCTGAACTGTACCATTGCGTTCTTGAGCTGCTTCTTGACAATCTTCAGCCGCGTAGTGCTGACCAAGTTCAATTCCTTGCTGAATGCATGTAGTTCTGTTGCCAAGCTTGCAAGTTCTCCAGTTCGATCTCGGACCGCCTTTCGCTCGAGTTCAGTGCCTGTCTGACTGAGCWGGTAGATGGAGTTCATTCCACGTCCACATGCATCAAGAGCGAGGGCGAAGATATCATAGATGCTTGACGGTCTTTGTGACATAACGATACGATCTGACCGCCCATCTGGACTGGAATTCTCCAGCACGCCGAATACTTTCAATAGTGACTTGGCTGAATAACAAAAGTCGACGATTAGCTGATCAATGCCCCCTGCAGCAAAAACACGACTCATGCTTCCAGCATACGAATTCGGGTTGGTGGCTGGTGATGGGACAAGGAAATGAATAATCATCGTATGTGATGCTGACAGAGCCAATGCTTGCGAGTGACTGTGCTGCACATGAGTCTCAACCAACTGCACCGAGTCCAACAGAACTCGTCGAACTCGTGTACAAAGCATGGAAATATCCTGAGTCGGACTCGAAAGCCGGCGTAATTGATCCAGTGTATGGGATTGCCAGCATCCAGATCCTGGGTCGCTTGTAACCTCCTGCGGAAGTGATCTTGGATACAACGCATAGATATGTGAAGTTGTTGCGGCGACATGGCTGAGTAACCATAATTCTCGAAACATGCGCTCTTGGTTTTGAAGGGTGGAGAAGTTGTAGGATGTGCGGTCAAGCTTGAAACTTGCTGAAGCGGATTCGTCGACAGGTGGGAAGGATGAAGGAGCGCTAGATGGTGGCATCTCACATCCTGGTGTATCCATCTGCATCATCGCCCACAAATTGACAGAAAATATCAGCCAATGTGCGTTGCAAAGCGATTCTCGTTCAATCTCTTTGACGTCGATGCCATTGATAAACTCCGCGCCAAGCTCTAGTGTAGGTAGTGAGTGAATTGCATAGCCTGCCCAGACAAAGTAACACATAGCTCTTCTTGCAAATCCGGAGCACAACGATCTCCACCCAAGCAAGATAGTTGCCTGAATAGTTGATAATCTGATATTGCTCTGTGGTACTTCTTGTAGCTTAGCCGCGGCCCATTTGAAGAGCTTTGCACCTTTGTTCCGGCTCTCTTCGTTATCCTGGGCGTACTGGACATCGGCGAGTATTGCCGCAAGAAGGATTTCATCATGAGTGTCGTGTCGAATATCCCGGAGAAGAAGTGTCTTGGGAAAGATGAAGGATAAAGGATGCTGGGAAAACCATATCTCGAGCATCTGAATCGTCAGGTGACCGTTGTATTCTTGTAATGGGGTGCTTTTTGGTGGCAAAGGGGTGCTGAAACCATTGTTTGGACTGTTTCCGCCCTCCATCTTCGGCGAGGGAAAGGATTCGACTCTGTCAAACATGGTCTCGTCCGTATCGGCCATGAAAGACTTGAGGAAATATCTAGACCGGCCGGCTTCTAGCTGATGACAGCCAAGATCTGAGAAYCKTAATGCAAGCATTTCGAYAAGTTCTTGGGCGAGGATGGAGAAGAGTCCTTCGTAGGAAATTGGCTTGCCAACAGGTACTGATCTAGGACTCTGAGGCGACCCTCCGTATTTAGCTGGCCGTTGACCGCTGGGTATCTGTTTTCCGAATGCGTCAACTAAAATGTTAGAGTGATGGACTGTTCCTTCACTCTTGTCACCCATGAGGCGGTTGAACATGGCTTGCAGATTGTTCGCYACTGATCGACCGGGTACCTGTTGTCCATCCTGTTGATCGAAGTATGCCGAACTTCCGGGAGGAGTTCCTCCCCTCCATTGTGAGGCATCTAGATTTGGGGTTGATGTTCCAGATTTTGAAAGGTCGTCATTCGCAGTGCGCGATGGCCCTCGAGGCCGACCCTTGGGACCTCCCACTCTATATGAACACTCGATATTTCGTTCTCGACAGGCACTACAGATGCTTTGACCCGAACATCTAATTTTCCTAGAACGACAGAAGTGACAGCTTTTCCGTAATGATGGCCCAGATTTGCCCTTATTGGCATCAACGGGACCTTGCATCCCGGGTACAGACATGTCGAAGAGGGAAATATGTGATATCTAATCCTTGGGGTTCCCTTTTCACACACATACACACTATTGGAACACCTCACGAAAACATACAAGGCACTTGAACTCAGGTTACTAACTAGACTTGTATTGCTAGGTATAGGTGTTAGGTATACTTACTTAGTACTTAGCTCTTTAGGAGCTAGGTGCTTAGTTAGTAGGCTTAAAGCTCAAGAGTAAGCTAAGAACTACCCTGACACCTAGGGACATCTATAAGGACCCTTTATAAGGTGTCTAGAAGAGTGTTAGAATAAGAGATCTATC
>QYAH01000733.1:0-19155 GCA_003988945.1 Chaetoscypha palmicola
AAAAGTCGTGAATATTACTATAATATCGAATATTATATTGTTATATTATATTACTATTGTTATTAACTACGTCAAATCTAATCGGGTCACGTGTTCTACAATGCAGCTAAAATCCACGTAACCCGATCACATCTTTTTCTGGTAAAGATATAASAGACTAGGACGTTCAAGTTCTTAAGGAAAGCGTCCCGTAATGAAAGCCGCTATCGCCCGAAGCAAGTAGCCAGCTGTGCCGCCTTCAACGAGAGGTGGCTGGAGAATAGGTTGGGTAGGACGCGTAACTGGACTAGTAGACTACGTAAACCCAAAATAGACAATTGTTKTACAGACCCCCAATCGAAACGTAGACAAGTGGTTATTTCCTACACATTATTGCTTAAGTTTGCGAGGTATTGTACATCGTCCGTATTACATTCACTTGGCTCTCACAACGAATAGATGTTTGTCCATGTTTGAATAGGTGGGGTGAGTGGCGTCATACGCTTTTCAACGATCCTTGCTATCGATTAGCCGCATCAGAGCTGGTTGCTTGTTTACATACGTACAAAACTCCACACCTGCTTCTCTTCTCGCCTGCATTACGCTGCCGCCTACTCCTTCTGGGAAAACATATTATCGCCAGATTGCTTCATCTGCTTCTCCATGTTATRTGATTCGCAAATTAACAATCCGCGCTATCTGCAGTTCTCGAGTCTCGACACGAACACCAACGAGCACGAATACGGATTGAGCTGGAGCATGCGCCTCTCGACATGATTGCTCCCCCCAGCCATCTACCAAGCCTATCCAATTCAGTGGCCCAAACGATAACCACACGCGGAGAATCCGAATACAGCCAGCCAAAGGATTGAAAAGGAGATCTCCTTCTGTAATACAAGCAAGCCTCAAGAGACAGATACAGTTCCGCCTACAAGATGGTTACTCGCAAACCCGGTGCTGCAAATGCCCCCCCTGGCCTTGCTCCTCCATATCCAACSTCCCCCCCATATCCCGTCACCCCATCTGCACCAGAGAACCCGCATGCTTTCAAGTTACAAGATGTACGACAAGAGATGCGAAATTCTGTGACCGATTCGGAGCCGGAAAGCCCGAGTGTGTGGGATGCGGCAGACTCCCATGGGCCCGCAAGGCAGCACCTAATCCCTGGGAATGGGAACAAGAGCTCTGAACCTTTACCAGAGGCTCTACAAGTTGGACGAGCTGGGTTGTCGAATGCTAGTTCAACAGAGGCTCTACAAGTTGGGTCTGCTGGAGTGTCGAACGCGAGCTCACGAGAGGCCTCGAGACCRGATCCAACATCAACRAATCCATTTATAAGGAAACCGCCACGAGATGGATCAAGTAGAGAGCGCAGCGCAGATGCTTGGGGAAACGCTTCAGAACTATCTGCAGACCCTCCTTCYAAACAGCCACCTGCTATACCACAAAACGAAGGTATGCTTGCTTAGCTGACGTTGCACAGGTCRTAGCTTACTGTATAACTAGTTCCAAGTAAGGACTTCTYCAATTTGTCGGTATCAGAACAGAACACAAATCCATGGCAGCCTGCCTTAGACGACAARCCCCCTACAAATAYCCCTCCAATACCTACGATGCGACATGAAGATTCTGGGAACGACGCCTGGGCCGCAGCTCCTCCCGMGAGGCCCCCACCTACAATTCCACCCACATTGGAGTCTTCTCCGCAACCAGTGCTGATAGACATGGATGAGCCTGAGTCTCCGGCTTGGGATGAAGACGAACCTTCGCCAATTGTACAAGAAATGCCAGTTTCTGACGGTAAAGAATCACAACAGATGGCCAAAGACCGCCATGCATGGGATGACAACCAAGGACATGGACAGAAGCAAAATGCTGCAGCTTCGAGTCAATTTATAGCCCATGAAGACCCGTCCCAGCCAGGTGAGGGATGGAATCTTGTCGATCACGAAAMCGYTGCATCTGGGACGCAGCAAAGCRGAGTGATTAATTCATCGACGGGAGCTACGACTACGCAGACGGTACCCGTCGATACAGGAGATGAAGACCATGGCCCCCCTCTGCCCCCAAGGTCTTCCGTGGATGTTCCTATTCAACCCCCTCGACCGCAAGAGCATCCTCCCATGCAGCCACCTCGGCCAACTGTCATTACTGAAACTCAAAGCACATCATCAGTAAACAGTCCAGGTCCTACCTCCGCCGTACGGAAACAGAAAAAGGAAACTTACGAGATCAAGAAAATTAGCTGGCATGATGTGAATGCAAGTCAAAATCCTCGAATATCCCCAATATTAGTGCAAAATTTGAATGGACCTTGTCCTCTGCTAGCGCTGGTCAACGCCCTCACCCTCTCCACACCTGCAGGAATGGACACTGCACTTGTCGAAACATTACGGTCTCGTGAGCAAGTTAGCTTAGGTCTGTTACTCGATGCTGTGTTTGACGAACTGATGTCTGGTCGACGAGGTGATGCTGCCCAAGAACTACCCGATGTTGGTGATCTATACTCGTTTCTCATAACACTTCATACTGGCATGAACGTCAACCCTTGCTTTTTTCCGCCTGCTGCTACTAAGTCCTTGAATGATCTACGAAATTCCATGTCACATGTTCATCCTAGTGAGCGAGAGGAGGGACTACCGGGGACCTTTGAACAGACCAGGGAGATGAATCTCTACAGTACATTTTCGATTCCGTTRATTCATGGATGGATCCCYGAGCGACAGTCTCCAGCATATACTGCACTTTMTCGATCAGCCAAATCTTACGAAGAAGCTCAAAATCTAATGTTCAATGAAGAGCCTCTGGAAGATAAATTACATCGGGATGGCTTGAGCTTCGAGGAACAAGCAACCTTGGAAGATATCGGGACCATTAAAGCGTTCTTTGCTAGCAATGCTACTCAGCTTACACCATTTGGACTGAGTACTATAACGTCGTCTGTCGCTCCTGGCGCAGTTGCCATTTTATTCCGAAACGACCACTTCTCGACGTTGTACAGACATCCACAGACCCTTCAACTACTCCAACTGGTTACAGATATGGGCTATGCTGGGCATGAAGAGGTCGTGTGGGAATCTTTGATCGATGTCAATGGAGAAAATGCAGAATTCTTTTCGGGAGACTTCAGACTTGTTGGTGGAGCACCTCAAACACCCTCTGGGGCGAATACACATGAATCCGGTAATGGCTGGACTACGGTTTCTGGTCGTGGCTCGGCGAATCAAACCAACTCTGGTCACCAAYATACACCCAGCTCTTCTKCACTTCATCCTGATCCGATACCARAACCACCACACAGTCCRAATATTGAACAAGAAGATCACGACTTGGCTCTTGCCATGCAGCTTCAAGAAGAGGAGGAGCAGCGTCATGAGCAAGAAGTGGCAAGGCGGCGACGTGAAACTGAGTTATCACAGCGGTACATCGAGCAAGATCAAGGCCAAGGTCACGGTCGAGGAAATCGAAACACCAACGTACCTGTCACGCGCGGGGGTAGGGGTGGAGGCCGCGGGACCGCCGGTCTAGGAACTTCTACTGAATCTCGCCCTGCAATCCCACCACGTCGAAGCAACCAACCCGCGCAGCCTCAAGATMCAGAAGCAGGAGTAGACGCTCCTCCACCGAGCTACGAGCAAGCAGCTAATCAACCTGCCTACGCACCACCGGCAAACCATCCATCCCACCCAAGCCACAGCCCCACTCCATCTACCGGCACTGGCAGGAGACAAAGTGCTTATTCTGCCACCTCAGGTCCATCTCTGCAAGCTGGTAGAGGTCGTAGAGCGACGGGTAGTGGACAGACGTTGTATGAACAGATACCAAATAATAGACCGCAGGTTCAACGGCCGCCGGAGAGGGATAAGGATTGTGTCGTCATGTAGTCCTACCTGGGCCACGTTATAGCCAGAGGCGAAAATCATGGAGCAATTTATTAGGATACGAGGGAGTTGGCGTTAGTACGATTGCTACATAGGGTTGGACAAAGGGTGGAGCGATATTGGATTGTACTTATATTCTGCTCATACGAGCGGGCGGGTAGGGATTGGGTTGAATTGGACTCGTCGGTGAATATAGCAAGCGAGCAGGGTATTTATTCCGCTGGCTTAACAGTTGTCGTAGATATAGGGCATTTTATGAATGAATGAATGATAACATGGCGTCTCAAATATATCGACATAAGTCTTTTCCGTGGGGTTTTTCTACAATAGAGAAATGTTCCAACTTTGGAAGGGCCCTAAGCATTGGAGTAGGAATTTGAAATGAGTTCTAGGTGATGAGGGAAATGTCAGATATCTTTTCGCAAGACACTTTAGACGAATAGTGTTTCTTTACTGCTGCTTATACCTTTCACGTCTTATTAGACATTTGTATCTACGTGTACACGCCCAATTTGTATAGGCAGTGATCTGTATCCTGAGCGCGGAAGGGATATCTTAGCATATAATATATTCATGGAATAATTTAGTTATATCTGCCCTGATTAGATTTTTCACGCCAAATGGCGTGAGAATGGAGGTCGTGCGCTTCACGTGCGTTGTGTCGTGAGAATAGTAATAGTCTGATTACTGTACCAAGCAAGTTCGACTAAATTTGTTGATTCCTCGTTGTACTTCTACTTGTAAATCCGACATGGAGAGTTCAAGGCTTCTTGGGGCTTACACTTCATTTGCGCTTTTGCTAGTGGCTTCAACTCCGGAGGATGTATTTGAGTTTACTGTTAGTGTAACCACGATACATCTGCACTAGACAGAATCTTATCTCTCATTCCCAGACTCCACCAAGACCCCATCACTCTCATCCTCGCTCTCCACGTCACTCTCCTCATCCTCCTCCCCATCATCCGGCCTCCACTCCTCAGTCGTAGTTCTCAAACCCCTCACTTTCCTAACCTGCAACGGATCAATCACCGCATCCTCATCTTCCTCTTTATCACCGCCCTCAACCAACATCCACTCCTTCTCGATCTTCTTGATCGATTTATCAGGGTTAATTGGATCCAGCAACTTAAGAGTTTTCTTCATGTTTAGGATGAGTTTTAGATTGTCAGATAGTTCGCCGACGGTGACGGTTTCGGTGCTGATTGTGAGATAACTTAAGCTATAACCGCTTACTCAGTTTTGGTCCTTCATTTCCTGCAAGTGGCTAGAGGGAGGAGGTATGATACATACACAGTCTGCACCTACACCAACCTCTTAAACTCCACATACTGCCGCGCCGAATTCCCCTTCAGCTCTTGTACAGTGTACGTATCTAGGCTCGCGCGAATGATCTCCTGCATTTCCTTTGCGTTTTTGCGGAAGATGGTCAACTCGGCGATGGACTCGACTTGTTTCTGTTYGAGCGCTGCGATCTCGTCGAGCTCGTCGAGTTGCGCTTGCGTGAATTCTGTRGACGGCATGGTGATGGTGATGGATAGCGGTATGAGAGGCTCTTTGGTGGGGGTTGTGGAGAGGCGATGAGTGGTTTTATGGAGGTTGGGGTTGAAGGGGTAAGCTCGTGGATATGGTAGGATTTTGGATGAGCACTAGGCAATTGATGTGATTACCGAGATCACTCGGCGAGGTGAAGTGTGTAAGCATTTGATTGATATTTTGGGAGGTAAGCCGGGTATCATTTTGCGACATCTGCTACTTTGCGGTGACGTGATCCTGTGAAAGACAACGCTGTGAAGAATTTGGGTAGTCATAGACTAATGCTTGAACAATAGCCCGAATCTCGAATTTTCTGTTGTTTCGTGGTGTGTCCTGTTCTATTCGAAGGAGCGAAAGTAAATCGGCACTGATGACTCGGTGGAGGTYCAGGAAGAGTACATTCTTCGGATTGRCAGGATGCAGTTTGAAGACCATGCGGTCCCATAGGTCCAAGGCGTAATGCGAAGGGTAATGATGGAGTAGTCTTTCGTCATCGTCCGAGATGCTGTTGGAAGGAATATCCAAATCAGAAACCAGAGAACATTTGAGTAGGACCACGTCTCCAGTAGTATACCAAGCTCAGTCTTGGACTGTGAACCCATGTGATCTTAGATACTCTTTCAAATACGCTAGCGTATGGTTTCCGACCTTTATGATTCTGTTCTTCTCTAGAATTCGYAAACGGTGCAGGTCGTCGGTTTCCAGGGCTCGTATTCGTAGCATCTCYATCTCTTGTACCTTCTCCTCGTAACGCAACCTATAATCAAGTTTCTCTTTTTCCTGCTCGCTGAGCGCGCCCTTCATCAATTGATGTTTTTCGGAGAAGGTCTTTAAAACTTTGTTCGTCAACTTGTATTCCTCTTCCAGGTCTGCGTGCGCCTGTCTGAGGTTTTCATGTTTATACATGTTGTTATCTAAGTCTTCTTCGATAGTTTGAGGTGGAGCCTGCCCTTGCYCATRCTGTTTTGGTTGAGAGTGCGATGACTGCCCGAGGTGTAAGAGGTGATTTTGTGTAAAAGTGGTTCTTGTATACGTCGAAATCTGGTCCGATAAATGAGCCTTTRCATCTGGCGGTTGCGCAGGTCTGCTACTCTCGATATAAACTTGGAAGTCCTGAGGGCTGGGGGAGTCGAGTTGGTATGATGTAAGTGGCATGAACTTCCCATAAATCCAGGTCTCGAACTCTTGTCGTTCGCGGCAACGGAGGCATATTACGTCGCTCATGTCATTCTCCGTATACTTACACAATTTACATACAGGCCGGAGCGCAGACTTGATTCGCGCATACTGGAAATGTTGCTTCCCAAAGTGGACCTCGAGACTCTCCGCGTCTTGGAATGTCTCGTCACAGAGTGCTAGGTGCCGGCAAAGATACAATTCGTTTCGGAGAACTCCAATCGGAAAGAGCCTTTCGGTTTGAATTTGGTGTTGAAAGTATAGGCTATGGCTAAGCACTAAAAGGTCACTACCGGAAAGCATGTTATCTGCTGGTCCAGTCTTGTCTTCCGTTTCTAGATGTCGAATATTTGCAGTCATTTTCTCGCTTCGTGATGGAATATTACTCAGGTCGACCACTGCGTCATGCATCTTCATTACTAAATCAGATGATGTGATTGGTCCGAGATTGATGATGGCGGCGTCTTGCGGCATATAAGTCGCGAGTGAAATTGGTAACGAAATGATCATCAGTGAAGAGAAGCTTTCAAAGCCGGCCTCGATCGTCACGCCCTCAACAAGAGTGGGTATCATCCTCAGGCACTCCTGAAACAGGTCTCCAGACAACTCCCTGGCGTCAAAGTTCTCCTTCAGCCGGATAGCCAACGCGATTTTCGGGACCTTTTCGCTACTCGCACTGGCCAAAGGCTCTCGCAACAGGTTGACTGAAGGATCTGGAGACGAGCCACGTGAAGAGTGACGCAAGAGGGTTTCTTCATCCTGTAGTAGCGGGTTCGAAACACCAACTCCGCTATCAAGATGCGACAATTGCGATAGTCTTTCCATTTCCGCGTCCAGGTTTGACTTAGTTAAAGCAGCTGAATGATCGTTCAAGCATTGGCCTCGACTACTTTTAGTAGAGTGGATCGAGAGTTGAATGCCTCGCGGAAGCCCGTCCTGATGTGTTAGTACTAAGTGGACAGGGCCACGGTGTCGTCTTCTTGGTCATCTGGCATTCGAAGCTGTATCCTTCGATATATGTTACTATAAAGCTCACCTGTCGAGAACGAAGGCTTAGAACTGAGCTGCTTGAGAGCGAGTATTAATTCGGTTGTGAACGACCAAGGTCCAACTCCATGGGCAATATTATTGAATGAGCATGCTGAGATCAACTCGCTCACACCATGACCCTCTCCGTTAGAAGCTGTTCTAGCTGAGTAGCAATCCAGAAGTATCAAGATATCACTGTGSGCGTGCTCAAGAAAGGTCTGAATCCCACTCCATTCGACGATAGCAGACTCTTGCTTGTTTTTTTTGCCGCCAACTGTTGAAGAATGTTAGCAATGTTTCATGGAAAGTTGAAAAGCAAAACCACCCCGTAGACACGCTGCAAGTCTTGGAGAAGACATCTAGAAGGAATTGAAGGAAACATGACCCAAGCTAGAGTGCGATTACTTGTTAGCCGTCCGTGGCCTGCGTAATATACGATCTTTAGATGCTGCTTATCATCATCTTGAGGAGCGACAAACTCCATGATCTTCCTGCTAGCCTCGAAATGGCAATTTTTGCTCGGGATGTTCCATTCTACAACTTTAAACTTGTACAAATCCCCAAGGACTCGACGAAGTTTATCAATCTCGATTGATACTCGAAGACGCGGATCCTCGTCCTCCCACCGTATAAGCAGAGCTGTGACCTTAGTATACCTTGAGTTGGAATCGTTTGGAAACACTGCCTGCACCGCAGCCTGTAGACCTTCACCAAACTGCTGGAGCCTGATGTGACGRAGAGCGAAATCGAATTGCGAAGCGCTTGTGAGAACAGATGAATTCGAGCTGTAGACGCTACCAGCCATGGAAGTCAGTCCGGGAAGCGCATTCGGACTAGATCATCCTGTGGTCACCGATGGGCTCGACATGATGGTCGACAGAGGTTGCGAAAGAAACGAGTGAAGCATGTGTCGTTTCGATATCCAGACCCCACAGGTCCTACCTCCAGGGTTACATCAGTCTTGTCTACTTACCAGGGCTCAATTGGAGAGGAAACTTTTGGCATCTGCATTTGGTGTTTAAGCACACCTGTAAGGTATCATCTTGCCATTGAGCAGATTGGTAGCCTCGCGGACAGCATTCTAGGCCATACGCGAACTCCGGGGAAAGGCTGGACGAAGATTATGAAAACAATAAACTGTGTTTTAGCTATCACATCGTTTTGCCCTCTCTCGTGCTTTCGAACTCTCGTCCGAATTGATCCCAACCTCCAGCTGGAGTGTCCCACATCGCGAGCTCTCGGACCACGAAGTCGTACGTACCATCCGCAGGCAACTTTCCTTGGCAGACATTTCCTCCCATTGCAACATTGATAATGACCCGGTAATCACTCATCCGCCTTGTGCCTTCCGGAATATTCGCCTTCATGACCGGCCGTCCATCAAGATACCACACCAGTTTTCCACCCGCTCCATTTCGGTCTTCGTCTTGCGCCCAAGCAAATCCGATCGTAACCTCTCGATGTGGTAAGTCTGGTATTGGCGTATCGACCACACGATGTTTATTCCAATCCTCCCCGTTGAAGTGACCCCAATGTAGACACGAATGGTTCACACAATCTCCATTCCAACTCTCAAAGATATCCACCTCCCCATCGTTAGGCCATGTGAATGGTTGTGCTGGTAATGCCCAGAATGCAGGCCATATTCCTGGAGCACAAGGTGCTTTCAATGTTGCGGTCAAGAACCCTCTCTGCCGAGATAGCCTCTGTTCTGATATCAAACGAGCAGATGTGTATTTGTCGGTAGCCGCAGAGCTGTTGACAATTCCGCGTAGGACGAGTTGAGAGTGTGGGGTGAAGAAGCAGTTATTGGGCGAACTCGTGTAATTTTGCGATTCGTTATTTCCCCATCCGTGAGCACCGGTCTCTTGAATGAAATAAGTCGACACGGGTAGAGAAGCGTCAAAATGTGGYTTCCAGTACGGCTGGATTTGGGCGGGTGAATGATTTGATGGTCGTGTGGAGGAAGGGATAGCTGGTGGCTGAGGTTTGCTCCAAGATGGGATCGGTGGTGGTCCTGCTTGGTAGGGACTCTGCGATGGTGGAGGTGGCTGGCTGTGATGCTGCTGATACTGCTGCTGCGGAGGAGGGTAGTAGGGCTGTTGACTCTGCTGCTGTGGAGGGTAGTAAGGCGGTTGATTCTGCTGTTGTGGAGGGTAATATTGCTGTTGGCCGCCTGGATATTGGGTTTGAGCACTAGGGTATTGGTGTTGAGGTTGTTGATTGTAGTATTGTTGCTGCTGTTGTGGCTGTTGACCATTCTTGCCATCTTGATACTCTTTCAACTTAGCTTTGCCCTTGTTGAGGGCTCCTTCGAGGGTGTGAAGGAACGACATTGTGGTGTTGATGAATTTGTGTAGCTGTGGAAGTATGATATCGAGATATTTCTAGGGTGACGCAATGAGGGGCCGGATTTACCGGGGTTTTTGGCCAGACACGGGGGCGCGTCACGACATTCAATTCTTCTAACATCATCAGCCTCATTAAGTAATAAGGATTGCACTACTACTAATATAATTTCTATTTGCTGGCTATTTCTATTGCCATATCCTTAACTCTGAGAGGGGCCACTAGCATTATTGCATCATATGTTAATGCCATGCGATGGAGAAGTGTCTCGCACGATCTCCATAATGATATCTAAGGAAGTACCTTTTCGTACATGAAATAGAGGCAAGATCGTCCTGGGCTTCATGCTGTGTTGTCTTTAGAACGGGTTTCCATGATTTCCAGACCCTCCGGCCTGTCTCAGCACCACCAGTATAGATGGCTACTTAGGAACTATCTGACGAGCAGTCTCTGCAAGGTCAGATAGGGACTGTGAAAGTAGGTCAATCATTGTTGCATGTACATCTGCTGACACAGTACACGTGTGCTATTGAATTTGGGCTAGGTTACTCTACAATTCTGCATTCGTTATATGTTCGCTACTCAAGTCAAGCACCCATCACTTTGAGCCCAAGGTTACACAACATCAACTCGCATATGAGTGATCAGATGCAACGACAAGCGTCACGTAAATCCCATCGTATAGGTCAAGCTTGTGTTGGCTTCTTTTCCTTTTCGGTTGGATCACCGCAGATTCAACTCATCCTTCTATCGTCCTATGACCTTTCCGTACGTGAGAGGCCTTCTCTTCAACGATCTGATGAAGTCAAAGCGACTTTATCGATACGAGCGGCACGGGTTGAACTATTCAGCCTTTTTGATTGCGGTGGTTAGGATAAAGAGATCGACAATTCAGAATGGCAAAATACACTGATCTGCAGAGCTGTAGCATTTAGACCTATATGAATGGGTGCTCCCTCAAGAATCTGGATGTCTGAATACAAGACTTCACTGTTATTAAAAGAGACTGCAGTGTCAATATGAAACTTCTGCTGCCCACTCTCGCTGCACAAGTCATCCTTGTACACGCTCATGTAAGTTTCCATTCCCTCTGCATAGAAATATACTTACTTCCCAAACAGTACAATTTTCCATATCTTATTCACAACGGCGTAACATTCTCGCACTGGCAATACATAGGCAAATGGCATTCCGCCGCTACGTATTTCCTCGGGGAGGATGATCTAGAGCCAATCTACGCCCGCGCAGGAGCGCCCACTGCACCTCCCGATCGGCCTGACGGTCAGCTTCATCTGATTGACATGCGTTGCAATGTGAATGCCAGCTTTGCAAGCGAGACATTAGAGATGAAGGCTGGGGATATTTTGGGTTTCAAAGCTCGTTATTCTATATCTCATCCAGGTCCGATGATGGTATATATGGGACGTGTCCCAGAAGGGGAGACTGCATAAAACTGGGAAGGGGATGGACATGCTGTGAGTACACCTGCGCTAGCATAACGGAATTTGAGTTAACTGATTGTATGGCAGTGGTTTAAGATCTTCGAAGACTTTCCCAGCTTCGGTAATTCTCGCTTAATTTCTCTAGGCTCTAATCTTTTATTCTCTCTCTTTTAAAGAACTATATATAAAACTACTATAGCTAATATATATCTAAATATACTATTAGATACCTATAGTAGTCTCTATCCCTAGCGTATAGATATAGGGGTTATCCTCGCTTAACTTCTTAGTTATATAATAGAAATAAGCGAGAAATACCCCTAAATCGTACTTACTAAGTATAATCCTACCTCTCTACTTAGCTCGGCTAGTATATTAGTTATATTAATTATAGTAATTACTAGCGCTTCCTACAAGGGTATTTTTCATGATATTACTCGCTTGGCACTCGCTTGGCATTCATAGCATTTCGATGGCCCAGAATTCTTATAACAGTGATGGTTTAACTCACCGAAACTAGGATGGATCAATCACGATTTTCGTCTGAGAGTGCCGTATTCATTGATCTCGATGATACGTGCGCTTTCTTATTAGGTACTAATTATTGGTACTTACTCACCACGACTTTCAGGTTGGTTTGAGAAGAGACGCTATATATGAGACGACTTGGATTCTTCTCTAGGTTACTAACCTAACTAACACGAGGACAGTGAGATATAGAAGTATGAGATATAGAAGTACGTAGCAACCAGAGGTCACGCTTGGCGCGATCTGTGCCGCTCGCTAGTGTTTGAAGCCTACGGCGGCCTGAACTAGCGAGTCACCTCCTGAATCGAAAGTCGCTGAGATAAATGCACCAGACAGACATTCCATCGCTATATTGCGCCCTACTATCATCGACATTCTATCAATTCCTTTTCACACAATTTCTCATTCATTCATGAGCTTCCAGGTTCTCTGCAGTTGGCCGACCACGACAACCCCACCCCTATCTGACTCGCAGCTGTGCCACCCCCAAGTTTAGCGTCCTCAAAAATTTCCACCTCCTCTTTCAGTTCGAAAGTATTCACTGATCAATAATATCCGTACCCTGAAAAGTATATCCTCACTTTCTAGTATCACCTTTGCAATGTCTCAAGACCATTGGCCAGCCGATGTTCAAGGTCTTGCAACAGAGCTAGAGGCACGTAACTCGCAATTGGTTCAACCGACCTTTCGCGGATACGGACCCATAGATGCTGAAGAGCGCGTCAGTATGTCAATCAGAAATTCGCATGTAAAAATCTCAATCTTACGATCTCAGGCTGATTGCGATATCTAGGCGTCACTTCAAATTTCCAATCCGGCACTCTTCTGAATTTTGTCAAGGCAGCACAGACCGGGAAATTCCCAGGAGGTAGACAGACAGAACTGCCTCTCTGGCCCGAATCCGATTTTGAATATTTCGTCAAGAAATATGTAGACTGGGCTCCACCGCCATATAGTGAGCTGCCTCAACAAGCAGGGTTCTTGACGTCAATAATTGGAACCATCCCTGGACCTTCACCGCCCTGCATTTTTAGATGTGAGATGATTCTGAGTGGGATGAATGATTTGATGTTGGGCTCAGCGGAACATGCATTTCCTAGCGTCGAGGAAATCAGTGCTAGTTGGAGAGCAACAGATGTAGAAAGAAGTTTCAAGCTACTTAATACTAGGGTAGGTCTCCATCAAAGATCAATTACWTGTGCTTATCATTTCAGATATGGCACGGAATGAGTCCAATGCCGGAATCTCATTGGAAAGCAAAAGGGCTGGATGAGACAGCCAACATCGAAGAGGCTTTATCGGTATTACAATCCGTCTGCGATATCTTTGAATATCTACGCAAGCCCAGTGTCCAGGGCCAACTGCGCGACAAACATAACACTGTCACTGCCGAGCTTGATATATTCCAAGACGCGTGTAATGCGCTGCGAGCTAGAAGAGGAGAGCGTATGCCTGGATGGAGTGTGAGCAAACTATGGCAAGAATATATCCGGTCTGTAATTTCCATCATTTTCCAACGTGTATGCTGACGATACTAAGCTGGCACTTTGATTTTATGGAAAAACAAGCTCGGGCCTTCGTATTTACACATTTACTAACCCTACACACTTTCTGGAAAGCGCACCTACTTGAGCGATTCAGTTCCGGGCGAATCCTCAATGAAAACCAAGGCACAGTCTGGGTCGATCACTACGCGCTGTTGGTTCTCAATAAGATTCAAGATCTCTATCTCTCCGCAGATCTGCTCATCCACTCGCGACTTGATGGCTTTTTCATGACATATGGTGCTGATCAAAGATTCTCGGGAAATTTGGAAGGACCTTCTGGACCGTTGAATGCTATATATTGGCAGATTGAAAGTGAGAGAATGAATTCGCTTAAAGCAGCTTATAATATTACGATTGGTGAACGGATCCAGCATCGACAGGCGGAGCCGTACCCGGCTTTCATGGAGCCGTTGAATATGGTTATTGACCGAGAATTTGCCCACAAGCATCTCAATTCTGAAATTGAAACGCCCCGGAAGTTTGAAATGGAATCGTGGGTAAGAGCGACGATTGACAAAAATGAACCTTTCGGGTTCTTGGTGTATAGACTGAGTTACAGCGAAGGCGATGAGGAGTGGGCGGAATGGAAAAGTAAGATAACGAAAGAAATTGAAGGAGGATGGGAAGGAGTAGTCGGTGGGGAGACCATGAAGAATAAAGCAGTATTGCGGTGGATAGACGGACGTAAAGTCAAGATACCTGAGGGAGATTTAGATGCCGCAAGAGAGTAATATTTTCTCCCTCAATTCCGGTGCTTACACTGACGCAGATAGGCATTTCAAATCAGCCACAATACCAAACACGCCGACCCACATCCCGAAAGGCCTCACGACGTTTTGCTGCTTAGCAGTAACACCCTTCTCACTTGAATCTTTCAAGTCAGGGCCGAGAACATCTACATCCGAAAATGAGAAACCATTCCCAGGGAATTTCCGCCCGTTCCTACATGCGATCGATCCAGACTACGAGCCGAACGAAGCTCCCGAATCATCGACATCGTCATCATCTACTTCTCAGCCGCCACATCCTTCTAATTCTTCGCAGTCGAGAAAGTCAAAAATCAAKTACCCATCTGGTTATACTGGATCTCTACTAGTACCACACCACCTCGTGTTCCCGGAACTTTATGCGCTTAGAGGTGGTGCGCCTGTGGTTCCTCTTGTCGATTTGTGGGCTATTGGYGTGAAGCATCCGTGGGGAGTRTACATGGGACCTACGACGGGAGTCACGAGGAGGCACTGGAGGGAGATGGGTGCACGGGGTCTTGCTGGAATTTTGATCAAGGCTGGCTCAGAGGGTAGTTGGAATGGTGGAGGAGAAACTTCTGAGATACCCATTCGGTGAAACCGGACTTGGATTTTACTCATATCAAATCGAATCGTTCACGATTYGCTAATCCATTTGCCTTCTCTATCGTAATATACACCGAAACRAATCACTTCCYAATTTCAACCAAGAGAAAATTCCTCAAAACACWGTATAAACCCCACTCGCGCTCGCGGTTGGCTTAGGCGGAGCCGTCTGAGAAACCGTGATCGCATTACTATACTTCGCCGGACCCGGAATCGTGTAGCTCGAGAARGCGCTATATAAATCAAACTTAATCCCCGGATCAGTTGCCTTATAGAACGTCGTCGCCAAAACCCCAGTAGGCATATCAGTCCCAGCACTCGTGATAGCAAGGTTAAAGCACTGCGGGTAGTTCTGCGCACCGTTCGCTTGACCCGCAGCATGAAGAGCGATAATTTCATGCCTCAACACATAGTTCCCCGTCGCAATAGACGTCGGGATGGTGATGGTCCAGGTATTGTTATTCGCAATGAGTTGATCGGTCGCCCAGTACCCATTCTGCATGCTCTTCGCGTCTATGAGAGCCGACTCGCCAATCTTGAACCACTTCAATGTAGCCTTGTCGACGGTTTCGCAGGGACCGTTACAGTTGGCGAGGTAATCTATCACAGGTCCTTTATGTGTTGTTGGCCAGGGTGTCCATTGGAGGTTGACTTTTCCGCCGGCTTTGATGGGTGCCGCGACCTGGGCGTTGCCGGCTCCGATGTGGCAGATGATATCGCCGGTTGCGTAGGCTGCGGGCGCAATGAAGCCGTTGTCAAGGTCTTTRGGGGTTTTCCATCCGACAGTTGCTGGGTTGGGCGTCATGTATTGGTAGGAAGGGTTATAGCCTGTGTAACTAAAAGCAAAAAGTCAGTCTCAAACTCATATTTCTGGGCTGAAACGAGCGAACTTACTAGATACCATCTGCTACAATACCACTTACTGTGCCATGAGCGGCTACAGCTGATACAGATACAAGAAAAATAATGATGGGCAACATGTTGGATCGCGGAAAGTAAACAGAGGACGAAATGGGGCCTTGGCTTGTGAGATGTGAATATGGAGGATGAGATCACTTCTCATATAGGACGAGGAGAAAGAACGCCATACTGAAATGAGACAAAAAACACTAAGTACATGCGTTGCCAAGTGTCGGAAGTCTTTCCGAATTTTGGTATTCTGGACTTGGGCGTCGAACTTACCTGCCTGCCTCGTGGGAAGATTTCAGTCTTCATCTGCCTCGTGATATCAAAGGYATCAGCGAAGTAGCCAGGGTGAAACCCAATAGAAAGKCTCAAAAGYTCATGAMAACGTCTTCTGACCCTGASGAGCTCGGATTTATTCCATCGTCGTTAATATATACTCGGTCCACCAGCCTATTCCAGTATCCAAATCCAGCATTATAGTTCGGTAGTACGGCACGTCTCCATCCGGCAGCGGCTTATGAATCATTTAAATCTAGTTCATCGGAACGTGCAATCCATGGAGGGGCTTAAAACTCATGGTCATCGGGACCCATTCTATGTCATTTGGCGCTGCTTCCCCGATGAACCGTCGTCCCTAGATTTAGCCGAGAGATCGGTTTAATATATGATCGTGGGGTAAATGATAGACGACGTACCCCACAAAAAGGCTTCTGCTGTACGCTTGTGGTTGCGTGACTATTGGMGGGGATGATGGTGAGTTTGACTGGTGTTTGCTGTAGGTTGTGCGGTTTTTGAATAAGCTGATGTGTATCCAGGGTTCGAGTTGTGCGGACTACAAATCAAGCAATGGAAGGAAATAATCAGTAGACAGTAAGAAATGAACTTTTCTGAGGCATACTCCAGTGCGAATGCTACTATAATGATTATAATTGTTCACTCCGGACAATATGTAATTCAAGCCAAGTGATAGTTGACGYGAYAGACTTCGTCTATAGTAATTCTACGTGAGGATACTGAYCSACACACCCACGAACTCGGGTAATCTAAGATTCGAAATGGTAGAACTTCACTCGAGACGTAGAATCGAGCCACATACTAAGAAATGCCTCCCCATAGCGAAAAGATTACACCTACTCCTTGTAGGTCATCGTGCCAAAGGACCGATAATCTGCGCATCTCTCTACGGCGATAGATTCGGCACCTCAACCTCAAGTAGGTCGCGTGACAAGTGTGTTCTCGCAAGTAGAGAGAAGGAAACATAAATGCAGATATCTGAGTACTGTGTTGTGCATAAGTGTGTGAAGTCCAGCTTATATCACTTAGTGCCTGAGGCATAAAACCACTTTACGCGTTTTCTCCCAGTCGCGTCTTCTCCATCAAGGTTGTACTCCCACCCCACGACCATCCCAACACCACCTGGACATCATACATAACCACCATCATGTCAGACTTCGAAGATGAAATGGATGTAGATGCGCCGGCCAACAACAATGTACTATTTAGTTCCGATAATACGAATTCCAAAGGAAAGAGGAGTGCTGCGAATCTGCCAGTCGAAGCTGAAGACAGTCTGCCTTGGTGAGAATACAGCACAATTGGGCTTTGGATAGTATGCTTATATTCCAAAGGGTCGAAAAATACCGTCCAGATACTCTCGAGGATGTCTCTGGTCACCAAGATATTCTTGCGACGGTCAATAGATTTGTGGAAACAAATGTAAGTATCTTCGGACCTAGGAAAGATGTGCACTAATTGATCAACAGAGATTACCGCATCTGTTATTTTACGGTCCTCCAGGAACAGGCAAAACCTCCACGATTCTTGCACTCGCTCGAAGGATATACGGCGCAAAGAATGTTCGCCAGATGGTGCTCGAATTGAACGCCTCCGACGATCGTGGAATTGATGTCGTCCGAGAACAAATCAAAACTTTCGCCAGTACCAAGCAGATTTTCACGATGAACCAGACTGCGGCGACGAATGTTCCCACCTACAAGCTGATTATTTTGGACGAGGCGGATGCTATGACTTCAGCCGCGCAGATGGCGTTGAGACGGATTATGGAGAAATACACAGCGAATACGAGATTTTGTGTCATTGCAAATTATACTCATAAGCTCAGTCCCGCGCTGCTGAGTCGTTGTACAAGGTTCAGATTTAGTCCGTTGAAGGAGAGGGATATTCGAGTATTGGTCGACAAGGTGATTACGGAAGAGAACGTGCAGATCAATGCGCAGGCGACGGCAGCACTGGTACGATTGAGTAAAGGAGATATGCGACGAGCACTGAATGTGTTGCAAGCATGTCATGCAAGTAGTAGGTCTGCAGTTTTATTGTTCGAGAATGTGGCTTACAATGACAGGCACTCCCATTCATATCAAAGGAACACCCAAGCCTGCCGAAAAGGACATCAAGAGAGATTTAATCACCGAATCGACGATATACGAATGCATTGCTTCTCCTCATCCCGAAGATATCACCAAGATCCTCGACACGCTCCTCAAAACCAGCGACGTCACTTCCTGTCTACAACTCATCAACTCCCTGAAAGCTACGCAAGGCTTGGCGTTAGCTGATATCATAACAGCACTGAGCGAAGAACTCAGCAAACTCGATGTTGCGCCTCCCGTGATGATTACTTGGCTTGATGGACTTGCAGAGGTGGAATATAGATTGAGCGGTGGTGGTGGGGAAACTGTGCAGACCGGTGCGGTTGTTGGAGTTGTCAGGAACGGAGTCGAACTTATGGCAGGCGCTAAATAAGAAATGGTCGAGGTAGTGACTTTGCATATAGCGTTTGGAAACGGGTTGGTTTGCAGGTATGCGGAATTGACTGGGTTGAATGATCTGAAAGATCATAGAATGGCGTGGTAGGTTCGCCAGACACAAGATGTGGTACGTACTATACGATGAAGAACGCAAAAATGAACAAAACAATCCAAACATGTACCTACAATTTCTAGTCACGAACACTGAGACTCGATTGAGCCTACTGCTATGCCCAGTGTCAAGGAGGATACAATACATCACAAATTCTGTCCCAATCACGATTTCATATCAACAATACTATATACAATATTATCAGCATTTCCTGTCAACCAATAAAGCAGTCATTCGGCTGGATAGTCTAGTGAACTCTGTGGTATGGTTGCCAAGGCTCAATGGTCTAGTGGTATGATTCTCGCTTTGGGTACTAGCCTTGTTCTAGTCAATTTGTGAGAGGTCTCCGGTTCAATCCCGGATTGAGCCCATTCTTTTTGCTTTTATTTTTGCGTGGTGACTCGTAATTCAAGTGTAGATTATTTTCGTCGCTTGTTTTTTTAGTGATGTGGCCTGGCGAGAAACGGGCTTGGCTCTTACGCCTCGCTTACTCTTGCCCTCTCCTCTCTTGTCGCAGAGCCATTTGGTAGTACAGTATTTCCCTCGCCGACTA
>QYAH01000733.1:19225-36858 GCA_003988945.1 Chaetoscypha palmicola
TCTGGACACATGCAGGTACAGTGCAACAGTGACACTTTTGAACTTCTCACGAGAAGACTTTCCTATTCAGATATAGTGCCCAGAAAATCGCGTTCGATGCATTTGCAAGGCTCAAGAATATTCGCTAGGAATCCTACATTTGGTTTTAACGATGCGAAAATTAGCTTTATAATCTATATCTCAAGAAAGACGCAGCTTTCTAACTTCATCGCAAGGTCCACTCGCCACCCGGCACATTCGCCTTCCCATCAACAAGTTTGATGATCGCTCCTCGAGTACCTCCAAACAACTCTCCCCTAAATCCCGGCACAGACACGGTCCCCGATGTCCCAACAGGCGTCTTAAACTTCATCGACGTAACGGTGCCATTGCATCCCGTTACGGTATTTGAAAAAGCACCCAGAGGACTTGTAAATCCAGCATCAACATGAGTCAAATCACCTAATGTCCAGCTAATAGTCCATGTCCTTCCAGTCGTCGATGTCAGATGAATCCTAGCAATGTAAAAGCTCATAAGACTCGTCGGTCCTGTACTCTAACCATGCGCGTGCGAGACTCGAGGATCGTTGTTGTATGGTGCATAGTGCAGCGAGCCATCAGCCGAATAACCCTCCATGAATGTCGAGTTCGTCATGCGGGGATCGTTCATCAGGAATCCCCACTGTAGTCGGATCAAATCTAATGCGTCCTGTGTCTGCTCGCCTATGAAATGCGATTCTAACTCGAAAGATCCGATGAAGGGAGAGATCGTAAGAGGTGTCCCGGCTTCGGGAGCTGGTGCACGGTATGTTCCCCATTGAGACTTCAATGCTGTGGTGACTGCTGCGCTTTGTTCGGTTGATAAAGTTTACTGCCCAAGCATTTCCGTCTTGCGGAGAAAGAGTCGTGGTTTCGTTGTCGATGTACAGACTCGTGTCTGGGTTCCAAAGGAGTTTGTTGGCGGCGACTTTGATGGCTTCGGCTATTGGTGTCCACTTTGCAATCGAGGCTGAATCGTTGAGAATACCTGCCAGTTGGATACCTTCGTTGAGTGTGTAGTACAAAATCGCGTTTGCTTCGATGTTCTACTCTTGTCAGTATCTGGTCAACTGCTTTTGCAATAATATACTTACATGTGCACCCATTCCAACTCTCAGCCAATCCGTAACATTCATCAACCCAGATTCGTCGATGTATCCAAGAGACCATTCAAGACCTTTGGTGAAGTTACTCCATTGGCTCTGAAGGTACGGCACATCACCCGAATACTGATGGCAATAGGAAATTCCGATCAGAGTGTAGAGATGATACGTGAAGCTCACGATACCCAAGTCGCTGAAGGGATAGCCAGCATAAGGCATCATGCCCGTCGTGGGATTTTGGAGGCTGACGAGGGAGTTCAGACCATTACGGACGGATCTAAGATCATAGGTGCTCACGAATACACTCGGAAGTGTAACGGACATATCTCCAGGCCAGACTTCTCGATCTCGTTTAGCTCCATCGGTCATTGTTGTACGGCCCTCGGTGATAGTGTCATTGCTGTACCAGGTAACCGTCTCCGGAAGAGAAATATTCTGTTCTTTCGTGATCTCTCCAAGATGAACAAGAGTATTTCCCCATTTCGGGTCAATGGCACAGAGTTGGTTGGTGTAAGCGCCTGTAGGTGTTAGTTGAGAAAATCACAATTAAGAGTCCAAGCGTACCAGCATACCAGATACGATTCAGCAATTCGTCATTACAATGGAAGTAACCACTATATTCTCGTAGATTTTGAACTGGTGTAGCTGTGTAGTAAACACTCACGCCAGTCACCTCGATGGTAGCGGTTGTATTCGAGACGAGACTGAGGTATCAGAATCCACCTCGCACATGCTTCCTCCCAACTGTATAAGTACCTGGTCCCTCGCCGACGGGAAGCCAAAGCATTTCATCTAAACCAGCATCTGCGGTAGCATCACAACCTTGCCCATTGATCCACAGACTCGACTCAGTGTAAGTCAGACCAATGAATGCATCCGGCGAAGAAGATTTGCCGACCGTGACTGAAACAACTCCGGCAA
This sequence comes from Chaetoscypha palmicola, assembly GCA_003988945.1. Lineage (NCBI taxonomy): Eukaryota > Fungi > Ascomycota > Leotiomycetes > Helotiales > Helotiaceae > Chaetoscypha > Chaetoscypha palmicola. Next base: position 21,268 of record QYAH01000733.1, read on the forward strand.
TGTTCTTGGTGTAATCAAATGTCACTGAAGATACGCCATCGAAAGATGCGCTGCCATTTGGTCCGCCTATAAGTGTTTCTGCTCTGCACACTGTTCCATTGACTTTATGTACAACAGCCGGATAGACCGTTCGTGATTCTGGTGCGAGGATGTATTGATTATATGGCACATCCGCAACCACTCGGCTGATGAACGTAGAGGCGTAGATGAGAGGCAGAAGGAGTCTCATTTGAAGAACAATGGGGATAGAGATGTAAAAGAATGAAAATAATTCAAACATTATAAGTTTCAGATCTGCTTGCACTCATATCCCCAAGTAGATTCTCACTTTCAGCCGGACTTCACTACCCCGCGTGAATGTTCCTGACACAGTCCGATATAAGCTTCATCTCATGCAGAATCCTCGACGGTTCCTCAACCAGGAACGGTTTATGCAAGGGTTCTTCTTCGGCGTGGGCAAGCTCGTTCTGCAGAGTATGTCATACATATGAAATTTTGGATGTAATGTACTAGGTTGACATGAGCTCATTCTCGACGCAAAACAACGAAGATTCGGGTGAAACATGACTGATAGACTGGTACTATGTGAGGAGAGGTTGGTTAGCGAGGCCTAATTGATGTGGACGGGCCTTGTAGACCATACTAGATTTCCCCGTAGAGTGGACGGACTGGGGAAACTGCGGGGAAAATTCAGAAGGCGGGGGCGAAGGCGGGCAAGTACAGCCTCTTGCAATAATTACTCGGAAAACCCACTATAAATTAGGTCTAAAATTGGGGCAAGGGCATTATATAGGGGGCGTAGATCACTAAATCAGGTATCAACTTACGTAGGACTTTGTACTTGACAATTATACATTTGTACAGTACAGCTATCTACCTTAGAAGGGTGTGTTAGACCTTAAGTATAATTTTTTATATAAAATTTCGGCCTAACGAGACAGGAGCAAATTAGTTCCTTGACTAATGTGGAACTACTATATGTAGATCAAACGGGAAAATAAGTTTTCCGAGTAATTATTGTAAGAGGCTGTAGTAGTAAGACTTGGAACATCTCGTTGATATCTCGGTAAAGTATTGCCGTCCTTAAGAGCCGACAGTCACAGGTTTCTAACTTGCTGACAACTTTCGGTTGTTACGAGATATTCTTTTACATGTGACAATGACATTGGTGAACACTTGTGGTACGTCCAAGTCTTTTATATCTTGTATGAAGACAATTTCTTTTACGTGGTTGTCAGTTCCCATCCTACATGAAGCTTGTCACACAGCTAATCTTGAATGTCATATAGGAAAGTAGTGGTATAGAAGCAATTCTCATCAGATCAATCGAGTAGACCAATAGTGCGTGATTGCGATCGGTAGGCACGGCTGACCTCTGATGAAGGTGTTCTCGACAGCTCTGTGGACTTCGTTACTTGGTGGTAGTTCCATCACCAAAACCCAGCTCTTCGATTGCACTGCGCAAACGGTTTACATACCATTTTTGAAATCTCCAGTGTACATTCCCTTTTCAAGAAAAGTAATCTGGGATTTCCTTGGCGTGCATCGTGGCTTTTCCAGCAAGTTCAAGCGAAATTCGGAGACTCTTGAAGTGCAAGTCTGCACATCCATTGTTGTTCAATCACGTTGCAGTTGTCTGTTGTTCATTTTTCGTTTGAGCATACTAATTTTGACTTGCTGCCTGCTTGACCGTGTCAGTTTCGGGTGAGAAGCGAAGTAGAGGGTCGAATGGTTCATTGTAGACATCAAGATGCATAAACAAATATCTTGGCCAAGTGGATCTATTAACGACAACACTTGGGGCAAAATGGCGAGGTTCAAGATTCGAGGTCAAAGTCTGTGAACAACAATGTGCTATCACTTTCTAACCATCCCAATCGCAACTCGATTCCTCTTGTTTTCTCAGTCGTCGCAGTATTACTAGTACAATTACACCRCCAACCCAACTCAARTCGCAACTGRTATTGGGCAATCTTGCCATGCCTATGGCTTATCTCTACGTAGTCACCATCTCATCACATCATCCAAGCTGCAAACGCGATTGCGCCGACGAATGCACCGGCAATGGCGGTCATCGAGCGCTGGGTGCTTGCCGCGGCGGATGGCTTGCTGGTCATTGCCGCTGGAGCAGCGGTACCTGAAGCCGAAGGGCCAGATGCCTGCAAAGTAGTCTATCGCGTTCACGTTAATGCCTGAGATATTTCGAAGATAGCTTTATTATTTACCTGGCCAAAGTTGGCAGAAAGACGTTCACACCACAATCCAAAGGTGGTGAAGTCCGCCGTGGTTTTGCCAGCATCGAGCTTGATCTCGATAGAGTCTGATGATGCGGCCTCGGTGACTTGTTCGTTGGAGATACGGAACCCGTCTGCCAAATTGTCGTCGGTGCTTCCCCACCAGTACAGTGCTGGYGCGCTAGCGTCTTCGAGGGTATACGATGTGATCTCGATAGTATTTGCGTCCTTGACGGTAACAACACCTCCAAGTCCTCCATCGGTGTTCTCAAGTGTACCTGAGTATCCGACCTTTGTAGCACTTTGAGCTACGGCCAGACAAGCGTTAAGAGCTACGAAAGCGACGGAGAGAGTTGACGTATACATATCTGGAGTGGTTGTTGGTAGAAAGATGAAGGATATGTGTGTTGGAAGTGGTGATTTTGAATAGTTTAGTGTTGATTGAAGATTGGATTGATTGAAGATTGGATTGATTGAAGATTGGATTGATTGAAGATTGGATTGATTGAAGTCTTGAAGATCGATGCTGATGAGATTTATTTCCAAGTGGAATGGTCAAGTTTATATGTCGACCGCCAGATGGACACTAGCATCATCACAMCATCCTATGCGCTTCGCATCCTCAATTTCGTTCACTGTTTCCAGAAAACCGTCATGTTTCCAAATCGATAAGGTCTCTAGGGTGAAACATGTCTGCAATCGCCGTGAGAGATTCCACATCCCGATGTGCACAACGTTGACTGGCGCAGCCAAAATGGCTTGCCAAGTCAAATGATTCCAAACATTGTTGTTGGAATCTCGCTTCGCGTCTCACCCAGCCCTATAGTGTAACCCAAGCGTCAAGCCAGCCCCTTTTCATCAGCCCCATTCCTTGCAGCTGAGAGCTATTCGAACCTTCATACGTACGAAGATAGATGTTTCTTGTTTRTTTCCACGATTCATAATTCCTCATAATTGTACGGCATGTGTAATACTCAAGCGCAGTTCATGGCGCTCCAAAACACCAAGTTTCTTGTGGATATATGATGTAGAGAAAGCCGGTGATTGACAACTAGAACAATCAATCAATCACTTCTTTGTATCATTTCAATCACTACACAATCGTCTATCACAATGCCAGAACCCATCATCGAAGACCAGTATACTGCTGCTCGAGCGTACTTTCTTTGTGTAGTCGGTCTTCTCTTTATCGAGTCCGCAGTCAGGTGGCCGATCTACTTTGTAGAACTTCGCAATCGCGGTAAATACTCTCCCGTATTTGAAGTTGAGTAAAATATTGCAATCGTTGTACTAAGTGTTATTTGTAGGCCGACCGGTGGTTAAATCGTCGTCGCAACACTGGAAGATCACAACTTATCTTCACAAAATCGCAACACTTCCATCTTTCGTTCCATTTGTTACCGACTATACCATCCCCACCTTGCTGCGATGGGGTGCTTTTGTTGGGCTGAACATCCTCTGGGGATACAACAGTATAGAGTTTACAACAGATTATAAGCTCTATGGCTGGCTCACCATTGCCAATGGAGGTCTAGCCTTGCTCATGGCTTCGAGAACCAATGCCTTTGCCATTGTCCTTCGCATTCCATCGCCAGTCTTGCTCCAGTACCATCGTTGGATTGGGATCGCAACCGTTGGTCAAGCTACGGCCCACTTCGCTCTCAATATCCAGCATAACATTGAGACGGAGCAACTCGCAACCATTGTCCAGAATCGCCGCATCCAGGTCGGTATCATGGCATGGATAGCTTTAGCTATCATGTTCGTCACATCCGTCAACTTTATACGCCGTAGATGGTTCGAAGCTTTTTACTACTCACACGCMTTGTTCTTCGTTTTTGTCGTCGGGGCTTTAATCCATGCTACCAAAGGACCCGAGTTTCTCCTTCCCGGTCTTCTCCTGTGGGGTATCGATCGAGCCATCCGCTTCGTAAACAATTTCAGACGGGTCGAAATCCAGTCAATCGTTACACTTCCGGGAGACGTAACGAARTTCAAAATCGAGGGGAGACAAGTCTCACATCCAGGACAGATGGCTTGGATTCAGCTCCCTGGTATATCTTATCTCAATTGGCATCCCTTTACCATCGCTTCTGCCCCTGGAGACAAGCAAGCAGTCCTTGCGATCCGTGGACTTGGTGGATACACCAACAAATTACATGATCGCGCTTCCGAGTGCCATTCTCTGATGCCCAAGGTTGTCTCCGCCTCATCGACAGAGCGCATGAGCAGCATCCAGAGCCCGCCAGAGCCTATGACAACATCGGCAGCCATGATAATGCAGCCACGGATCCGCATCGACGGTCCCTACGGTGTGGGAAGGACACGATGGGGTCTTCACCCGGTAACCGTCCTCGTCGCAGGCGGCATTGGAATCACCCCCGGTATCAGCATCGCAACACACATAATCCGACGCGCATCTCTTCCCCAAGCTCACGGGTATGATGTCGCTTCCACAGCCAAATGGCACATCCACCTTCTCTGGGTACTAAAAGACATCCGACATACCAGCTGGTTCATCGACGAACTGAAAGAACTATCCTCGCTCGCTTCGAAGTCCGCTCTACCGGTGACATTTGACATCACGATTCACGTTTCCGGCGGCACAAACAAGAGCGCTGCGTCTATCGGCCAAGAAGAATCCTACGTCATGGAAACTCCTTACAAATACGATGGGCCCGGCAAAGTGRTTAATGGTCGACCGAATCTGCAAATGTGGTTCCAGAATGTGAAAGACTCTCGATCGGGCTTGGATGCGGTTGTGAATGCGTGTGGACCTAGACCTTTGATCAACGACACTAGAAAGGCTGCTGCGAAGGTTAGTTGGGGCGGAGGTCACTTTCACGTCGAAGAGGAGGTTTTTGAGCTTTGAGATAGCCAGCTTGTTAGTGCATACTTTAGTTCTGGTCAACACTCAATGTAGTAAAAGGACTGTGTTTCATGTTTCTCAATGGTATCRGAGCGTTTCATAAGCRAATAGATTTCATAAACAGCGTTAGGGGCCGGTGCGAAGGTGGGCTTCTGGCATACACGGAACGAATGCTCGCTTGGATAGGGCGCTGGTTGACAAATTAATGCCTAGGACAATTTAGAATACGTGAAGGTTTTCCTTATTGCTTACGTACGATATTTTGTATTGAGAATTTAGTGTTTTATGATCACCTACAATTTCTAGGACAAGCTCCTTGCCCAAATCAGCAGTCATCCCGCACAAACACATGATCCGCTCGTACAAACTTTGAAAATGAGTTTGTGAGTGATAAGAGTTCATTRAGATAGTCTTTATGATACTATAACTTCCTCCCAAGAATTAATACATTAAGAATTAAAAATTCATTGCCAATTCGCTTGCCGCATTGGCTGTCCATTTTCCAATCAGTTGAAACTATCCATTTTTCCTTATTGCGTCCCATTACTTGCTTGTGAACTGTGCGATATTTCACGTCTTTTTAATCAACGTTGAAGATGCCGAGGAGAGTAGATACAATGCTGATATCCCATGCACACCAAGTAGTGCTCTTACCATCTTGCTCGCAAAGTGTGTTCTTGTCATCTAACATCGCAGTCAGGATCATCATTCATGCGAAAGCCACGAGGTTCTTACCGTATTCGCAATAATTCTTCTTTCCCTTGCCGCAATATGCCTTTTGACCCCATGGGCACTCTGGCGTTTCCATTTTTGGGTAATGACACTTCTGGTCCGTCTCGTCGTACATCATCTACGCAAATATTGGTGTCTGTTTAAGTGTAGCCGTACTGAAGCGGTACTTACTGGTTGTGGACATTTGCAGGTCTTGTCCTTGGGGCAGTACTTCTGCTTATCCTTACACACTGGCTTCTGAGGAGGATACCAATCATCCATGCAATTATCCATTTTCTTGTCCTTGCAGCAACCGACGTTGTTATAGCCATTATCCTCGCAGAAATCATTGTACTCGTCTAGTTCCGTCAGATGTGGAGAAGGACAGGACAGGTGGTTGAACGTACCGTAATCGCAATACTCATCATGGCTCTTAGAGCACTTSGGCATATTTTTGTCGGGGCACTCTGGCTTGAGCATTGGTGGGTAGGAACATTTTCCCTTCTTTTCGTTATAGTATTGCTTTGGGGGACACTCGCACTTCTTGTGACCTGGGCAATCGTTGTATTGCATTCCACCGTAGCATGTTGGTGCATCGGTTCGGGTGTCCAGATTAGGAGCAGCAGAGACGCTGAGGAAGAGTGCTGTTAGGCCGAGAAGGTATTGAAGTTGCATTGTGAAAGTTTCTGAATTCGATGATACTGTGGAAAGATCGAGTTGTGGATGAGGAAGGAAAATGAATTAGGGGGGTTTAATAGCAGTTTATATAGAAGAGAAGGAAGACTAGACTCACACATGTGTGCACTTGCCGTGAGGTTTCTAGATTTCTCAGCTGCAACGTGCAATATGCAGTCAAGAGCTTGAGATCGACGAGGCTTGAATCAATAGAAGCATCGTTCAGTCTTGTTTTTGAAGCTAGTCGTTCCACATCCGAATCCGATACTCAACATTATACTCAGCCTCACCACGAAGGTACCATGACGATCGTGATCTCTCTGAAGCTTAACKATCTCATTGTACGTCCAAACCTCGCATGGCACAGAATGTACTAATGCTCAGGTGCCCCTTCCAAGCCGTGGTCAGCATGTGAGCTGAATTGARGCTTGAGATGGGTTTCTCCCGAGTAGAGGTCAAGGTTGCATAATAGAAAATAGTCAATTAGAATTTAACAAATAGACCGAGAATCTTAAAAATAGCTCGCTTGAACAAATTCAATTGATAATGGTAACTGAGAATAGAGCTCCTACGGTTTGCGCAGGGTCCAACCAGCCTATCGGAACAAGGATAACCGAGGCGGGGTATAAGGGATGTGGATTATGCTTAAATAGAGGAACGAGTAATCTGCAATTGACAAGCCTGGGCTGCTTGCTGCCGATCCAAATCGTACAAGCGCAACTCCCAATTTACCAATTGCGGAAAGACATGACAGGTCTATGGCTGAATAAGGTTGCCTCTAGTGCGGACGACGGATCATTTTTTACCCCACACCCAGCTCAGCGGTTTCCCAGCAACAGCGAGAACTCAGAACCTTCAGTGCATTGCAGGTTTATACGTATAACGAGGGCCATTACCAGAATAAGTACCCTGAAAGACTCCTCCCTGCATGCAGCTTTTCAACCGGAACTCCTGTTCGTATCCAGTAATTGGAGTAGTACAGGAACGTTACCATATGACCAGGATTTCGGAATCAGATACCGAGAAAGTATAGCAATACGAACGTCAAATAGCACACACTGCTGTCGGAATGACGATGTTTGCTAAGTACATAGAGGATCTGAATTCACGATTAGTATAAGCAGCAAGACGTTGGTTTTGTTTACACGTTAAGGTTAGAGTGTCCCCATCCGTAGGGAGCTCATTTCCTTGGCCTAGCAAGCATCTATGACTTGCAGGCTGTTGGTTGATGTTTGGTGATATCCTCTTCTTCCCCCCTCTTTCGCTACTATGGAGACTTACAAGTACTTTCGGAAGTTTATGAAGGCAAGATAGGTCGTTGAAGATGGAAGCAGCCTTGCTGATGGGGAAGCTATCGATTCTGGAAGTGTGATATGCCAAGAGGTCTAGTTAAACTAGTTTCTGGGTTCCGTTTCCAAAAGCATCATACCAAGGGACTGTCCTGCTTAGCGAATGCAAGGCAACGCTAGTAAACCTCCACCCGTCGCAGCCAAGAGAGATCTTTCGTATTCAACAATGTGCGGGGGCTGCAGACTCTAAGATGTATTTTAGACATGAAGATCTAGGCCCGGCATTGACGATTCCCGATTCCCGATTCCATGGTATCTGCTATTCTGCATGAGCAGCGGTGCCATCCCAAATAGATGTACCACGTATTCAAGCCAAAAGCATACATTGCGTAAGGAAACTTTCTCACCCCGTTCAGAGCGGTAACTCCGACGGAAAACATCCCATCCGTCTCTTACATAAATACATGTCTTCTGCTGGCAGAAAATTCCCTTCTAGTTGCCGGGATACCTTGGCAAAGTGCAACCAATTGCTTTCATGGGCCACAATCGTTGTCTTATTCACTTCTACGTTTTTAAAGCATCTCCTGCAGGACTGCTTGTTGGCTCCGTGGGTCTGTTGGGTTGACAGTCATGATTAGACAGTCCCTCACCTACTGTACAATACAGCAGTCGGACGAGGATAATGCCACGAAGATATGTAGGAAAGACGATTCATCATCATACTTGATGCGTTATCCGTCATACTAAGGGATATCCTCCTGTTGAGAACCTGCCATCGCAGATGGCTTGAGAGATTGAGTACGGCTTGCGGTCTTCAGGTCACTTTCACTTTTATCACTGCACATTCATGAAGTTTGAATGCCAGCGTAGTCGATGGAAAATTGTGATAGAGTGCTAGATTCTTTCGTATTAATCACCGTGAAAGCAGATTTCCGGGTGGAAGGGAATTCCGCTACTGTCTCATGACATACTTAAGTACTCAAGTACGTACACGAACCACCTCTTGGACTAATTGAATGCATGATACGACAACGCAATACTCAATCCGGCGTGAGATATCTCCAGCGCCTTCCAAAGAGCACCTTTGTCACATTGACGTTCAACCCCGAAATCCTTTGTGTTTATTGTCATCTGGAGCTTCACTAGCACACTTCGGAGATGCAACGACTATAGCCATCGACATCATGCATGAGAAAAAGTAAGGTCCCAAATGTCGTGCCTTTAGAAATCACACGCGAGGTATGGGCAGTGAATTATGTACAAGTTCACTATACGTGGCTCATAGATCCAAGGTGTGGTTTAAACACGATCCCCTGTTGGATCATCTGAGGGGCCAAGCCACATGGTACTCCGCGGGACTCCTGGAAAGATAAGTTTATCTTGGGGATTGTGTATTAATGTGTAATGGGCAATCAAATACATCACAAAAATATATGCGTTTCTCGCCATGCTTTATAACAATGGATGTGCTTCGAAGTGACTCATGAAACAAATACTATGAGCGCGAGAGGCTGTAGCAAGGATTCATCTCTGCTTCCTTTGTACACGCGAAGTGTTGTTTCCCCCACGGCCCATAAGAACGGTGTTCAAACAGTTTTGCGCAGACACCAACAAATGGGGCTGTTCCCCGGATTGTTCAATTAGTAATTTCAAAGCCTTTGATCATTATCATTATAACAGGTTTGTCATTGTCGTTTGGGATAGACTTCCTAATGTGACTAAATCATTGTTAAGTGTTGACCTTGGGACTTCCTCGAGTGCTAGATACGACATCGCATTCTCCAATTATCTGATGCAAAGGGCAAGCTTAGCTCAAGTTGTACATCGGTCTTGATTTACACGAATCAAACCATGTTAAGGACTTGTACAGCCTTCAAATGTTGCATTAGGAAGCATTACGGTCGGGGAAGGGTTACTCATCGACGTTCAGCAGGAAGAATCTAAGAAGAGGTGGACACCTCACATCGATATAATATCTCACTGCCTGCCACTCAATATTCCATATTCTAAAAAAGCATGAATTGTCCATTATCCTTAATACGCTTTCCTCTTCATCTCATTCAAAGATCCGGCTTTAGGTAGATGCTCGCTGAAATACTTTTCGATAGCCTTACCGGGACTCAAGCGATCTTTTGGTTCCAGCTGAAGCATTTCTCTACAGCAAGGAGCAACCAAACCGATTTCATTGGACAGCATTTCATCAATTGTTTTCCACACGGTTGGTGTCACTCTATCCCGCCTTGCCCGCCACACACCAATCATCTCTATCCCTACCAGCGCGGCTGCCCAATAATCAACCTCGACGCCATGACTTTCGCCCTCAATTTGCTCCGGTGCGAGGTATGGCACTGTTCCGCATTTGTCGTATTTAATTGATGCCGCCCGCGTGGCGCTGCCGAAGTCGATGATCTGGAGATTCGGAGGCTCGTAGGTCTTGATGACAATGTTGAGGGGCTTGATATCGCGATGCGTGATGCCTTCTTTGTGGAGAAAGGCGAGCCCGGATAGGATCTGAGCAAAGAAAGCGGAATGTCGGTGAACTTCGGTGGAGAGGCCGTTAGAGCGGATGGCAGTGTGGAGGTTGGTCGTTGCCAGGGGGCTATAGATAATCCAGAGATCAGTTGGGTCGGCACCATCGATATACCAGTTTTCGTGGCCCATGTCTTTGAAGAGGGCTATAATTCGAGCCTTGATAATGTAAGCATCTTCGAAACGGAAACTTTGGATGAATGAACAAACTTTAGCAATCTCGTCATTGACCTCTCGGTGAAAGATGTCGATAGGCGCTGCGATTCTCGGCTAATCTGTATCAGCAATGCAGCAGTTTGCAGACCGTCCTGCTGAAACCTATGCTRTACTCACATGTTTCGGCAGCTTTTTCAGCATATATATTGCTGTCTTGACCTCATTTTCCACAACGTAGGCATTCCTCGGTGTCTTCCACATTTCTTTGGCAGCAGCCATCTGACCAGTCTTCACATGTGTCACGACCGAAACATGACCAAAAGTCCCACTCGACAAAGGACTTCGAATGATCCAATCACCCAATCTCTGTTCTGTTCCATCCGGCGTTGGCAGCATGTATGGTATTTCGCCCTTGAACACCCGTTCGAAATATGACTTCAGCTCTGCCTGGAAGGCGATTTCTTCCGTCTTTGTTCTTGTTTCAAACTCAACCCTGTATAACTCGTTCCCAATGAGGATGCTGTTATGTGATTCTATCACTCGTTGTGTCATGTGTAGTTTGTCCCCGACTAAAAATAGCTCCGCTACTCTGCTGTTATCGGCGACGAGAAAAAGACTAGATGATCCTTTGACCCAGGTCAGACGGCCATGTATACCTGCGACTTCAGGACCAGCCTCTAAGAGTAGTATGTCAACGCCAAAATTCTCCTGAGGATGTCCTTCGGTTGGTTTTCGACCCTTACCGAACTTCCACCCAAGTGCAGCACGCTTAGGTAGCAGACCCAAGGACAAAATGTAGTAATATTGTCCAGTGCCATCTTGCCGGACGAACTGACGGTGATAATCGTACTCTGGATTCGTGTTTTCCTTTAGTCTGCGAACAGTACTTTTGGCATTGTGGCTCAGAGGAACGAGGCGAGCGAAGCAGACCTCTTTACTCTCTGGATCTCTCGGATTCTCTCCCAAATCCTTGTTCTTGGCCTTTTCCGTTGTCAGTGGTAATGTTGGGGGGTAATCGCCCTCGTTGCGATCAGCCGGAGGGCTCGCCGTTGCCTTCTCTTTCCTTCTTGCCAACTCCCTGTTCCAGACTTCTTCCAGGTCAGTTAATTGCTGAGTGGACATTTGGTCCATATCTAATCGCGATGGAGAAATGAAGCAGCTAGCGTGCTTAGAAGTGTCTTATGCTCTTTCGCACATTACCGTATGTAGTGTCAAATGAGAAGTTTAGACCTACAATAGTGTGTCTTGGGAATTGAACAGCGATATTATACTACCTCGACTAAGTTAAGAAATGATGTCTCTTTTCACTTCGTGAAGTGAATCCTCTGCTGAATTCACTCGTGTGTCGCTTCTTAGGTCCACTAGCAGCGCGTTCAGGCGGCACAAGAAGGCTGACTAATCAGAKGAAAATCACCTGTTGTCACCACCTGCGCCCGCGACTCTAATTTGACTCCCAAGGTCCGATCTGACATCAACGACACAACGATAAGAATACGAATAATCTACGCGATCTCGAAATGTCTCTCGTTCAATCCTTAGAGCCTCAATATCAATACACACCTAATTTCGAACATATCGACTTCCTGGCTCTCCTCCAAGCAAAGGAGATCCAAAACCAATCAAAGAGCAAATGGCTATCATACTTCGACGGACACATGGAATGGGAGGGGGATCCTACACCAGTATCACCGAGCACATCAAGTACGTCGTATCCCGGGGGAGATTACAACATGATAGATATTGACGCCGCTCCCCTCGATAATGCGTCGAGAGAGTCCGAGGAGGGGAAATTGAGTACCACTGTTGCCACGGATAGCGAGGGCCAAGCAACTCTTCTTTTTCCAACGGTGGAAGGGAGGGACCAGCAGGAAGAGTTCTACACAGTTGATGCGAGGGAAATGGCAGAGAATCTCGGCCAGGACTTTGGTGGTAGACAGGCAGTAGACGCGGAAACTGAGGAGAAGCACACAACACCGCACCAAGCCACTTCACGTACTCCGATTCCATATCCGAAGCCATCCCAGTCTGGCACGGATTCTGCGCATCTTGGCCGTATTGCGGCGCGTCGAACTCGCCAGCGTAAAACTTACACCCCACACCATATGCAAACGCGATCCCGTACGGCGAAAGATCTGGCAGCGTCTATCGCCAAGTCGAGCTCGAAAGTCACAGCTGATGGTGTAAAGAAGAGGAAGCTTCGCCGGAGGGGACCCTGAATTGCAATCGCTAGGAGGGATATCATATAGAAGCGGTGGAAGAGAACACCATTTGTGTCTGGTCGCGTTGTATGAACTAGGAGCCGCGAATGGCCCAAGCAGACACTCGCCCGCACTATCGCCGGACTCTATGACAAGATTCTTCATCATGTCATAGATGGCTTACAAAATTCGACCCTGCCATCTACCAAAGTGTGCCTCGAACCAGCACTGTCCCCGACAACTACCAACATCATGATTACAATTCTTTGAKAGGCCATGATAGAACCTCGTATACATACATCGGGGTGGACGCCACTCAGCGCGCCTCTGCGTTATCACCGGCTTGTTCTCAGGGATTGCCTTCTGGCCACACAAGTCCAGATCGTACACATGGTGTAGTGGGGGTTGGAATGTACAAATGAATGTTGTCGGATTAATACCAAGCGGCCCCTCTTCGAATCCGCATGCGCAAGCCGACGAATGTCAGTTTTGGCAGTTGCTCTAATCTATATTTGCGGCCCTTCTTAATGGCGCCSACGATCCAGGATAGCCTTCTAGCATTAATTGTCGGCCACCTACTTCTGTTGATCCACACACGCGATTATGTACCAATCCGCAAAGTGGAGCAATTTCAATACGATGCAACTTTCKCGAACATCTATTTGACAGTATTCACTCCAAGCTTCGTACGGCTCACTTTTTCTAGCCGGATGTCAGTAGCGGGAAAGCAGAATCGCACATGATTCTAGAGAGCTTAGATTACGATCAAGAATAGCTACTGAGTCGAGTACTTATGGCTTTTGCTGAGTTGTCTTCCTTGCTCAAGAACCTGAAGCCTTTGACCGTTCGTTCTGATCCCGGCCAGACGTGCGGCTCTCCAAAATGCGATAGTCAGCTGATGTACTCGTACGGCCCGGGACGCAGCGCAGCATCTTGCGCTATGTACGRTTGATGTAAGGTTCTGTACCTTTATTCCTAGTCCGTGTCTGAGGCGAGGAGTTTCACAAAGGATCTAGAGGCGTTAGTGGTGCCATATGAAGGATCGAATATTGATGGATGTTGTTTTCGAGTACTCCTTAATTGRCGTCAATGCCGGTTCCGTCCTGGCAAACGTAGCCTTTTCCACTTGGCCTGGGTRGGAGCGTCTCTTTGCCACAGATTCCCATATCACTCTCTACGCAGACTTAGCAGATTGAGATCTGTCAATTGTTACTTCGAAGTAGGAGTTGCAGTCGAGTCAAAACCCCGCAAACCATCGTCACATCACAACCACAAATTCCTATAGTAAGTATTCAAAAGTCCAGTGCTTTCCATCCACGCGTTTGAACTCGGGCGGAGACCAATGGAAGTGCAGGAACATCGTCAAAACGCAGAGAGCATCTTGGAGCGAAGACGGATTCAGAATCGTAATGCTCAGCGAAAGCGTTGCAGTAATCTCAAATTAGCCTTGCAATCTACAATGGCTAACGCTTACAATGGGCCAACTACGTGCTAAGACGGAGAGGAAACAAAAAGACGTACAGCAAGACCAAGAACGGCTAGAAAACTCAACGGGAAAGGTATTGTCTCGCCAGCGGGGCCTTCGATGTCGATGCCATGACTTCGATTTTTGAGACTCGGCTAGTGCCGAAACGAAGACTTCGGCTACTTTGCAAGATCATACTGCAGATATCATATCTCCAGCAGAGCCATCAGACAAAGATCGTGAAGCATTGTAGAAACCAATAGCAGACGAGCAAGACCTGTTTCTGTCTTTCCCTCTATCAATATCGACGCCAACGGCGGGTTTGAGTCATGACTACTTTGGCGAAAGCGGGATGGATAATGAAAATACGTCTTTTGATTTAGATTTCGAAATACGACAATACTTGGAACCCAATTCTGATTCCTCTAGAGTGAACGACTCTCATTCAGAGAAGCCCACCACTCCAATGCCACCAATAGCTCCAGAGATTGTCGAGCGGAGTCTGCCCTCGCCTTCTGCAGATCGCACACAAATACTAAAACCTGTCTCGCCAATTATAACGCACAATCACAATACCCCAGCCCCAACACCGTCTTTCACTCCGCCTTTGACTACCTCTTCCCCATCGTCACATACSGACAACAAAGGCAAGACCGCTCCATATCCTTGCCGAACGTGGTTCTTTCAAGACTGTGTCCCTCCTACTCAATCTGCAATTGATATTGACGCTCCAGACTTCTACGGCCGCACGTCCTTACACCTCCCACTCCTGAACGGCCACGTAGATGTCGCAGCCAAGCTTTTAGAATCTGGAGCGGATACAGATATAGCAGACTACAAAGGGGTAGGACCCGTGCATATAGCTGCGGGAATAGAGAATGAGGAGGCGATTCTCCTTTTGATGAGAGAAGGCGCTGAGTTCAGGGTTGCCATTAGGGATAGTATTCACGATCACGGAAGTATAAGTTGATACTTAATTTCAAACGCTATTCCTGATGCTTTCGATTCCCCTTTACTACATCATCTAACCTAACACATATTCCCAGACTAAAAATAACTCCTACTTGCGTTCCCCTAATAATTCCTTAGTCGCCTCTAATTCCCACTAGTATTATTATATAATAATATATGTACTCCTTATCTAGTAAACTTCTATAGATCTAAACATCTCTTTCTCCCTCTAATACCCTACTTATTACTTGTATCGTAGTAGTATAGGAGTATATATAGTAGGCGAGATAGTAGACCTACTATATATATACTCTTAACTTATCTGTTACGATCACGAGTGATTAGTAGGAAAATCACGTGTAGCACCGAGGAGACCTTAGGCTGTAATAGCAAGTAGGATAGCTAGTATCTGGCTAAGCGATCTAAGGATTTCCTTATACTATAGGTCACGTGGAATAGTAGCTAATAACTAGTTACTAGTAGCGCTAGTAACTAGAGATAACTAGTTACTAGT
>QYAH01000736.1:0-11504 GCA_003988945.1 Chaetoscypha palmicola
ACCTTAAGTATTACTCTTATTATAATTATTATAATTAATATATTAATTTTAGTTAGATAATACTATATATACTCTATATTATATATATTTTATAGCTAAGTAAGTATAAAGTAATTATAGTAAGTTAGGTAATAGAAAGTTTAGTAATAGTAAGGTAGGCGGTAGCGAGGTAGGCAGTAGCGAGGTAGGCGATAGCGAGATAGGCGACAGCGAGGTAGGCGATAGCGAGGTTATAGCGAAGGTTATATATATGTATAGTTGGTCAGACAATCGGCATAACCGTGCCCGTACTTACTACTGTAAATCGTACTATATTGTGGGRGTTTGTAGTATTCACTATGGCAATAGAAATTAGAGGAAGAGCTCTCCCAATGATACCACAGTGTTGTGCAGGCCTCTCAACACTCTAAGTGGAGCACCCAAATTGCTTAAACGAATCTTCATTGACAAATTCACTTTCCTTGTCACCGACGACCTTGCAATCGCTCTTCGAAATCTACGACATGCCTCCCAAATAAGAGATCGATGCATCGATGCATTATGTAGCCGTCAAATGAAAAGGACAGGTCAAACCCAACGAGAATSGTGTCACCTCTTACCCACTAAAAATTCTCTTCTCGGGCCCCTTTCAAATCTCACAGCTCATCACGTTCCCGATCCAAATCTTCCGGAGAGACAGTCTCCGGATAGCCAAACARTTTCGAGCTGTCACGCACTGGCAACTCCTTCCATCGCCTGAACGAACCGATGGCAGCTACCCACAAGGGATCGATACTATCCTTGATCTTTCCCTCAAACTCGGGAATCGTTCTACCGATCGCAGAACGTATCTTATCGTACTCAGAGGGAGCTGCATCACCGCTGAAGATGACAAATCGGAAATCCGTAGGATAAACTTGGTAGACGCTATTTTCGCGGATCTGTTCATCGACAAGAGTCTGGAAACGAGACTCGAAGTCGCAGATGGCTGTGCGCTGCGTAAAATCTGTCAGTTGGGTCTGGATGGAAGTCTGCTGATTGCAGTGCGGTGAAGAAAAGCTCACATCAGCATCCTGACCATCGCCRCCAAAACCAACGACGCGGAAGAACCGCGTTCGAATATCACAGTATTCGTCAATCTCCATGATTGATACCTCTAGAAAGCCTTTCTGATAATCAACGTGTATCAGAAGCGGAGTCTCGGTATCTAGCTCAGTGCCATCGGGATAACCCAACGATTTGGCATTGTTGAGACCATAGGCGAGCCGGATGACGTCCAGGTATAATCGTAATTGTAGGAGGTCCTTGATTTCGGGGTAAGTCTTCATCGCCATATAGGATATGGTGCTTATGTATTCTGTGCTTTGGAGGTGTTGGGGGACGCCGATGGACGTGATGAGCGCAGGGCGAGCTAGCTCTTTCTCGACCGCCAGGCGAACGTCTGAAAATGTGGTTATGAAGAGCTGCTCGATGCCCATCTCTATGATATGCTTTTTCTGTTCCCTAGTGTCATTCATTAGCCTAAAGCATAATCTCGATCTAGTCGTAAGACGAGATACTCTCYATCACGCTTAACTCGAAGCGTTTCAAGGTAGAACTCCTTCCAAGCTWGCGATGTTTTGGTGGCAACGACCGTCGCCGATTCGTTTGAGTTGGTGATATACGCTGCAGTTCTAAACAAAGTTGAATGGAGGTGTATCTGAAGGAATCGGATGTCCTACACATAGTTCAAGCCAATATTGATACCAATGGCTGTTTTCGTGAGAGTGTCAGCTTTCCTTTAGCTGTACAGTATTGAAGATTCCATTGTAGCTTACGGTATTCTTCTGCCATTGTGATGGGCGTAGAAACTAGCAAACTCAGTCCAATATTCAGCACCAACTCGAATAGTCGGTACATGCTTTCGATTATCAGACCCACCATATATCGGAAGGCGCCAAAATTGTGGTTGCGCGAGCAATTTATGATCAGGTACTTGTTATGGAAGCGCTTGAAAACTTCGCCGCCTTTCACGCTGGCAATAAAATCGATAACAGTGCAGATGTCCTAAACAATCGATGGACTGTAGTGCATGTGTTGGTTGTTGGAAGTGGCGGCTTGTCGGTGGCGTACGATTACGATGGTTGTAATTGGCCCAACGYCCCATGCGCGCTACAAACAATGACTTGAAAATTTGTTCGTCTCTACTGGTCAGATTCTGTTCGGTGGTTGGTTGACAACAATTAKAGACTCTGCTCTGTAAGACCAGACTTGAATATTTTGTGGCGATGAGGGGACACTCACCTTAAAAAAGCTGAAACCACAACATTTTGTGGCTATGTAACTCCTTCCTGCTCTATTTGCGGCACTCGTCGCGCGCATCTAAATTGCGTGTTGGAAATTCTTGCCATCCATGTCTAGATCCTGGAGATCCTTACTGTCAGACCCAACTTTTCTGGAGGGTGATGCAAGCCATTTGGATTCTTCTGAACGTGTATTGTATATTTCTTATATCACGGAAAGACAGCTGTAATTCTTGTTGAAGGCATACTGACCTGAGAACAGGTCTAATATTCGAAGCTGTACGAGTGAAGTAGCTGTGCTACAATGCTTGTATATGAAGTTCAATGCGCAGTTGTATTTCATTTCAATTTTGAACGTCCTAGAAATGCCGCTTCGCTCGTCCAGCTCAAGCTAACTTTAGTTAGGTAATTCTAGATAATGAGAATCATGGAATTCTGTAAAACACCTTCTTGAAAACCTCGCTTAAGACGCGACAGTGTTGGGGGTCAAGACCTGAAGTTCACAGAACGTGTCTACAACTCGATTTACAAGCTTCTCGACGCCTCTGTAAACTTTGAACTCTCTCATCTGCATTCAAGACCTGAAATTCCACGGTTTGTTGTGGCTGCAACCAACATACGCCCTTTGTAAGCGGCCAGTGGCACAGGGTGCCTCGTGGGGTGCCAGTGATCATGCGTCACAAACTCTTGAGGTTCACAAACAAGGTATTCAATCCTCTTGTCGTGTCTCGTCGGGTCTTGTTGGAATAGCAATGGTCTGGGTCGGCTTGTAACAACCTACTCGGCCGCTATCTAATTTTTCGAAGCTTGATTTGTAGCTAACGGCCATGCGGCAGAGACTGGCATAATGTCTAACAGCCAGCTAGTTATGAAGTTACTGTGATGTACTTGGACTGAAACCTACAAGTCACAGGGAACCTGTGTATATAAGAAGTATGTATAATACTACTTAATGTCAGCCCTAATTTATCTATCTTAAACTCTCGCAGGTATAGCGTATTTACTGTTTTATAAACCCTCCCGACAATTAGCATCTCAGTAACTGTATCATGATAATTTCAAAGGCAATAATGATAGTGGCCCACTGGCCCTACTAGTGATACTTTACATAATGAGGGCCTGCTATGCTTCTCTACCTAATGTCTTCATCGACCCTAGGGATCAATTAGTGTCCACGCCCCTCAACTCGAGCACCGCTCACTTAAAAAGGCAAATCTCCGACGTCGAAGAATAATACTTGCAAGTACTTAGAGAAAGCTATAAAGGAATCAATTTTCGAGAGGCATATTCTGGTGCGGGAACACGGGATGTCGGTTGTATGGTCGATGATGAAGAAAGAGTGCCGGCACATTAACATATATACAGTAAGCAATGGTGAGTCATCAAACCGGATCTTGCTCGAGTCCTACAAGTTATCATCTCGTAGCGTACACTTTCGGCCATCTGCTCTCTCAAAATTGTACTAACCAAATGCCACTTCAGCCGACAACTACGCATGGTACTTCGCCAATAAATGGTTCGCAAATGTTTTTAGCTGAACAGACAGCGGTGCTCCGGCTGGCTGGACAGATACAGACCAAGCAACGGTTAATGCCGCCTGTCCCAAAGAAACTTTGGATACCAGCCTGAACGCGACGTTTCCCGAGAACCGCCATCCATTTCCTGTCATCGATTCCGTGAAAGATATCAACATACAATGTGAATTGCCACCACCGGCAACTCTCGAAGTATCTGTGCCATCACCAGCACCCGCGCCAACACCCACGCTTCCACCTCCGGGGCCGCCCACAGGGAAATGTGATTGTGATGAGAACTCTTGTACCCCAGACTCTCCTCCTTGTTGCGCGAACGGGAGCTGTCCCCCTGGTGTTGGAGTCTAGTAATGTCCGGACCCATTTACGCTGTTTGACCAAGATGACATGAGGATGATGTCGAAATGCTATCAAGATACACCGTCGATATCTTTTCATAATTGTTATATTTGCAGCGATGGTCGGTGGTAGTCTCGATACATAACAGTGCGGTGCTCGAAATGCTGGAGAAAACAGAATTTAGTGTCCTTGAAAGTCCGAAGAAGCAGCGTCCGATGACCGGAAAGAACAGAAATTATGTAGTCAGTAGTGGCCTGGGAATCGATACAATGTGACAGATGTCCGCCTTCACACGAATCTGCAAAATTACGCGAGGCTATGTCTTGTGTAAGATCAGTGTCTAGGCTTCATGGCCTTCAATTCCAAGCCCGTAAGCTTCGCCCAGGGTTTCGTGTGCTCTGTCGCATCCTTAACACTTTCCTCATATTTGTAGCGGTTGCAACATTATCATCAAAGACATCAATCTCTTCAATCGTAAACTCGTGACTACAAGAGCTTACATCGAATACAGCGTAGAAGTCCCACCAAGCGTCGAGCCGAGAGCGAAGTAATACATCATTCGTGGCGCTAATAGCTTGATTAGAATCAAGAAAGAAGGACCAAAAAGAGAGCATTAAGCGGTCGAGTGCTCTCGATGAGATTCAACGCCGTTTTTTCATAAAGTAACGAGTTAGAAAAGAATAGTATGGTATGATCATATCACAATCGCGACTCACCTATACAGACCCAAACACGTAGATCTGGTCACTGCGGATCTATACTCAGGATCTCAGCAGAGCCGGCTCTTGTATCTCAACATGGCCTCGGATGAATAAACGTTATTGCGGCAACACCACACTCTAGGCCTGAAAGATCGCTTTATGTTGCAGATGTTCCTCGCTAGCAAAACTTAGAGGTAAGATCGCTGTGTTCATCCTTTGGATCGAGCTATAAATGACGCTCGAAGCTTTTTTCTAGACATAGATAATCTTAAGAGGTAGAGGTGATAATAATCTGAATTCAGACTGTCTAATATACTTTTAGCTACAGCTTTCTCTCTATTTACTAAGATCTTAAATGTTCCTTACTTTAAATTACCCGCTTGTTTATACTATTTGCTTAAGCCCTAGAATATCCCGTAGAGTATGAATTCAGATATCGTAGAATCTAGTGTGTTCACAGATTAATCATATTAATCATCTTAATTATATTAGTTATAATTTATCTTAATTTAATTTAATTAACGACTTTTAAGGATTTAATTTGATTAATACGCTAATTTTCATGATTTGATTTGATTAGAGGTCGTTAATCAAATTAAATTAAATCATTTTCCACACTAGTAGAATCTACTATAACTACACTACATCTTTCGAAATAGTAGTGCATGGCAACTCTATACTACTTGTCCCCCTGTATGTTTTAACCATCATTACAGACTGACAGTATTTTTTTTACACCACGTTGAGTTTCACCTTGCTTTGAGACCGTGGCTCACTGGCAATGTTACTTGACGCAGCAGTCCTGCATCATCATTTCGTAACCGTCGCGGCCAAATGTATTATCTCTTTCGGGTGCAGACATGTTTCCAACCACCAATCAACCTTCATGTCACTGCATTGCATGTGGCTGGAATGCATCCTTGCAATACCGGTGTAACCATCGCCGCCGCTCATGAAATCAGGCAGCTCACGTCTTTCCAAAGTCAGGTTCAACGAGAAAAGACACCATCGCTCTACTCCGTACAAATGGAAAATACCCAAGCACAACTTGAGCGCGCGGACTCTCCTCGTCCAGAATCATTCCAGTACAAACCTCTTGAGTCAAACAACCACATCAGGCTCCTCATTCTCCAACCTGGAGCGCACGATGAACAAGTCCGCTGCGAAATCTTCCATACACGTCTCGAGCAGCAAGAGTACGAAGCTCTATCCTACGAGTGGAGGTCGGAAACTCCACATCCGCCTCAGATTCTGCTAGATGGCTGTCTTCATCCCGTTAGAGAGAATCTGTATCACGCACTCCAGCATATCAGGAATCCCAGCAAGCCCCGGTATATGTGGATTGATGCACTGTGCATCAACCAAGCAGATTTGGAGGAGAAGARCACGCAGGTGCAGTTGATGGGGGATATCTACCGTTCTGCGAACTTAGTTGTGGTTTGGCTTGGAGTTCCCAACGATGAAACTACAACTGCTGTACGGTGTATCATTCGTGTTCTCGCAGCTCTTTCGATGTATGGCCCTACGATGATTGTAGGGAGCGAAGCAACGATGGCGCGACTTGGAACTCAATACGCTAAGGGAGAAAGCTCTAAGCGTGATTTGGTATCCTTGACCTCATATGAAATTAATGGTGTTCGAGCTTTRGCACACCTGCCGTATTGGAGCCGCGCATGGATTATTCAAGAATATGTTCTTGCCCGCCGCATTCATGTAATGAGCGGTCCGCATACTCTGACTGGCGGTGAGATCCACAGGTTTTACGAGCTCCTATACGACTCGGGGATATATCTCGGAGAAGTCTTATCAAATAACTCTGTAGTAGATCCAGCCCAAATGCTTTGCATGATCTGGAATCCTGCGGTCAACCTGATGTCCACAAGATCAGAAACCCGCTGCGTCTCCATCGTCGATTGGATGATTCAGTTCCAAGAGTGTATTTGCACGGATCCACATGATCATGTTTATGCTTTTTACGCCCTCGCAGAAGAGAAGCCCATCATTGTTCCAGACTATTCAAAATCTATGATAGATCTTTATTGTGATGTTGTAAGACTTATGGCTACAGAAACAGCATCAACATATATGATAAGCTTAAGACGGAGTAAAGCACATATGGCTGTCGCTATGCAACGCGTCGCCAGCAGACTAGGACTATCATTGATAGATGTAGAGGAGAATGGCTCCAAGGTCTGTGAAGCCGAGCGGGAGGGCTTCGAAGCACAATTGAATGGTCCTTGAAGATTCTATTTCAGACTCTCCGTCGAAAATATCTCATGTTATGAATGAGATCTTAGGTAGACTGTACYACCTAGGTAGGTTCTATCTTCGCATTGTAAAAGATACAAGCGACCACGCCCTGCATTGAAAGCTTTGAGAGATGACAATGACGTATCTGGCATTGACGTTGGTAAAATATCCTTCCTGCTCATAAAGCTGTTCCGTCCGGATTTTGAATATTGTATATTCGTAAGTATGCATTCGTGTCATGAATTAGACGCCCAATAGAGCGTCGACGCACACCTTACCATATTTGTGACACGGCTTTTACTTTATCTCTCACAATCTATAAATCTTCCCGCAACTTAAAGTAGGATTTCCTCATATCAACCCTTTTCGACACGACACTTTCATTGATAACTAGCACTCAGCGCTCTATCCAGCCCCCTGGCATGCAAATCCAACAAACACTGTCCAAACAGTCCATTCGCCCAACTAAACCACTGTCTCGTCCACATCGACGCATCAAACGTATTAATACTCTCATGAATCAAGCCCAAGCCATCAGTACTACTCACGAGCTCCCTCAACGTGCGCTCAATCTCCGACTCTGAATCCGTGGTGAAGATGCGGATGATGGAAGCCATAGGCCACGCTTTGCCGAGACCGGCGTGAGGGCCGCCGACGGCGTTGATGACGGGACCGCGCATGAAATAGGGGTTGTCGGCTGAGAGGATTAGTTTGCGCGTGTTTTGGTAGACGGGGTCGGACGTGTTGAGGTAACCGAAGAAGGGAGCGGAGAGGAGGGAGGGGATGTTGGCGTCGTCCATTATGTTTTCTGGGATTTAATATTAGTATTGCTTGATTTGTTCCTGCACCGCTTTGCTGTTTAGAGGTAAATGTTGGACTTACGAGATCCGTACCCATCAACTTCAAAGGCGTAGATCTGACCATATTTGGGATCCTGTACGATTCCATACTGAGTGATCGCAGCTCTGATCCTTCCAGCGAAATTGTGCATGTGATTTGCTGTATTTCTTTGGTTGCCAATCTTGGCCATGATTTCAGAAGCTGAATCTAGGTAGCGAGTGAACATCATATTGGCAGGGATGAAAAGCTGGAAGATGGTTCTGGAGGAGTTAAAAAAAAGATCGGGTATGGGATGAGAGCAGACTCACGAATCGTCGCTAGGTCGGAATGCAGATCTGATCAAGCCGGTGCCTCCCTTCACTGGGTTCCCACGTCCATTGTTGTCTAAAGTCTCAGTCGAGGAAGTGGTTTGACGTTGCCAGGTATATGGAATAACATTGACACTTCCATTTGAAGCATACGTGCCGATCATTAAGCTCTCGGTCGTTTCAATGATTTTGTTGACTGCATTCACCCATTGGAAATCCCGAAAGAACTGAATATCTCCCGTTGCTTCGTAATAATTCGTTGAGATTTCCAAGAACGCTGCCAAAGAATCTAATTCGTACTTGCACTCGAATGCAATATCGGTGGAGACTGGAGGAGTGAACTGATCCGGAGTTTGCTGGTTCTGAGATGGACCAATCCCGGATTCAACGGGCGGCTGGAACGAGTTGCAAAAGGGAGCCTCCAGGATATAACGTGCTTGGAGGTTTATAACGCCACGGTATAGGGAGGCAAGGGATTCCGTCGAGGTATTAGCAGTGACCAAAGGTAGATATGACTGCATCTGATTCGCCGAATCCCGGAGCCACATGGCGTTGATATCACCAGTGATCAGGAAAGTCAGCTCTTCTTTCGAATTGTTGGCCGCGAACCCTTTCCATTTGACAGCGGTGTCTAGTGTATTGGGGTAGGAATTCTGAAATATCCGGTAGAGATCAGGATCTTTGATGATGGACTTGAATTCCGTCAAGGTATCTTCCACGAGGTAGGAWGTGAATGTGCGACATTCTGGAGAWGGTCTCATGTAAGACAAATGATATCGACCTGTACTCAGCGGYTCATGCACTTGCTGGGAGTACTCAGAGTAGTCCGGACATTGTGCTTGCACAGACCAGTAGAACCAGGCGGCCGACGCCAGTAATTCGAGAAAAGTCGTCTTCATACTCGAAGAGACAGAAGCGACAGAAAGAGGACCAACTTGCTAGGAAGAGAAAAGAACTAAAAGAGCATTGTCTATTGTCTAGGATTACCTGATATATATATATCCTCGTTAGACATGTACAAACTAGTGGCTCAGGTACAAGCGCCAGCTACCCCTCTTCAAAAAGGCKTTGCCCTTGTCACATCCCCGCTAAGCGAGGAAAGAAGCATCGGGCAACCCCCTCTTCCCCATTATTCCCCGGCACGAAGCCGTTGATCTTCGAACCAACGTCGTACATGTACAACGTTACCATTCGACAGAACTACTACGAAGTCTCCACTATTCAACTCACGTATTTGCTAAAATAGTGCTTGTCCTGTCACATATGACTCGTCGACCCCTCGGATTGATAGAAAGTTAAATATGTAGTCCAGCTGGGTTTATGTAGTGTTTATGTCAAGCTTTACGGATCTGATGCGGCGTTGATGATGTTGGTAGCTTAAATGATCTAGTTCGCGGGATACTAATCCGAAGCGTCATCTCGTATCGTGCTCATCGTGCGCTAAGAATTTGAGAKTCTCTGCTATTGGTCTATGACYACTTCCGATAGAAATCATGCATTATGATATAATTAAAAGAACCAGGCGCTTACGTCTCTGGAATTTTAAGTAAAAGGAAGCTGTCAACCCTGTACCTTGCGGAAAAGGGCCTGCTTGGCGTCTGAAAAAAGTCTAGAAGACAGTGTAGTGTCTAAGCGACCTCTTGTATTCCATAGTTTGTGAGTACCTTCTCTTTGCAGCCGCCGCCCAACAAAGAGATATCTGCATGTCGGGTCTCTTAAATCTGAAGTTCCTGACACACTTGTCTCAGTCGAGATTCAATRTTCATTTGACATTATTTCTCTTTCGTGAGCACCACTCGATYGCGATCAACCTGCAGACTGATGGATACTCATGCGTGTCACGTATCACAGTGTACTCTCCAATCCGATAG
Source organism: Chaetoscypha palmicola (assembly GCA_003988945.1). Taxonomy (NCBI): domain Eukaryota; kingdom Fungi; phylum Ascomycota; class Leotiomycetes; order Helotiales; family Helotiaceae; genus Chaetoscypha; species Chaetoscypha palmicola. The sequence continues at coordinate 10,103 of QYAH01000736.1, forward strand.
CTAGCTTTGTCAAGAGAAAAGGGTTACTCTATAGACGTCGATAGAAATGACATGACTGAACAACATCATTACAGAAAAATTTCAGACGTCCTCAACGACTCGAATTCAACACTACCAACCGCATTACAACTTAGCACTAGCAGCAAACGCCTTCGCATACACATCCATGCCCTGCACAAACCCAATTCTCTTCGGCTCCCACCCCAAAATCTGCTTTGCCCTCCCAGAACACCCATTCATACTCGTCGACATAGCCTTCGCAAACAAATCATTCCCAGCACCAACAAGCTCAACCGCTCCTCCAAACCCCAGCTCCCTCGCTGCAAATTCCATAATATCTCTCATACTCTCCTGACTCGTCACCAGATCAAAAATGGGATACACGCCCGTTCCCGCGATCAAAGGCAGTCTCTCAACAGCTGCATGGAGCCCAGAGGCAACATCATCAACATGACACAAGCCCGGACGGCTATCAGCTTCCAAAGGTATCGCAACAGACTCAACGCCACTCTTCGCAGCATCAACCAGCGCGCTGAAGAATGAACCCCAGATCGCGTGAGAACGACCATATACCAACGCCGGTCGAACCACCATTACATCCAGCACATCAGTCGCACCGAGGATCTCGCGTTCAAGCTTCGGTCGCCAGGCAGTCAATTGCGTGGACGGCGTGGGGGAGTTATACGCATCCACCGGAACAAGATCATTGATCGGCCTATTCGAGCTCCCATGTACCCAAGTACCAGAACAATAAACAAAGCCCAGTTTCGGTATCGGGATGCCTGCTTTCGAAGCCGCAGCTAGACGAGCGGAGGCGACCTTTTTCAGGTTCTGGAGGAGGGTGTGAGAATCTTTGTCCGCGCCGGCSACGTCGACGATGGTGTTGATGTGGAAGGTGTCGATTGCGGTTAGGAGTTCTGTCCCGGTGATGGTGCCGAGGATTGGGATTATTTCGTCTTTTTGGAGCTGGGTTGCTTTTTGGGGGGTTCGAGCGAGGCCGAAGACGCGGTGGGAACCGCTGCGGAGGAGAGATTGGCAGAGTGCTTGGCCGATGTAGCCGGTGGCTCCGATGATGAGGACGTTGACCATTTTGGTGTTTGGTTGAGTATGACGAATAAGTGTTGTCAGAGTCAAATTCCTCTAATGAGGAAGGTCGACCGATTTCCAAAGTCGTTAGTGTTGAGTGACTTAATTTCGTACTAAGCTGGTTCTTGGATGGCCAAGTCGATCCTTTAAACTAAAGCCTTTATCTATCTTATACTTCTCCAACCGTGAAGATATACCGACATGCAAACCATCCTATAATCGACGCCAAGCTTGAATCCGGGGACGATCGCCAGTGGCTTGCCAGAAGCGAAAGCTTAAGGCCGCAAAGTAAGCTCATGTGGGTAAACGCCGTGGG
>QYAH01000737.1:0-24129 GCA_003988945.1 Chaetoscypha palmicola
GCCATTTCTGCTATTCAGTACTTGTTGTAATGGTCATCCGGAGTATGAGACGTGGTATCGCGAAGAACATATACCGCTGATGAGGAGGATTGAGGGGTGCAGGAGGGTGAGACGGTATCAGATGGAGAGTCGGAGTGTGTTGTCTGGGCTTTTGAGGATGTATGAGGTGGAGACGAGGTGGTTGGTTTGTTATGAGTTTGAGGGGGGGATACCGTGGGAGGAGGTGAGGGAGGCGAGGGAGACGGAGTGGGGGAGGAGAGTGTTTAAAGAGGTGGAGGAGGTGGATGAGGGGCGTGGAAGTTGAAGATGGTATTTTAGGGGGGCATTTTGAGATGGTGTGGTGAGAGGTGGTGGGTTAAGAGGATGTAAGTGAGACGATATTCGCTTCCTACATAAATCAGCTAGCTAAACCCGCAAGGATATGAAAGTGGTGGATTATAGAATAAGGTTCTCCTAGGAAGGAGGAAAATGTATCATTCCGTATCCCGCATTCACAGGTCTGTTTCTTAGACACGACGTAAGTTCATAGTGAGCGGCGGACGGGGCTCATGTCGCGTGGTGACACATAATCGAGAAACCAAAGAGCAGATCTTTATGAAGAATGTATTAGGAGGTGCTTCGGTAGTAAAGGTCGTATTAACGTAATATATAATGTATATTAGAAGAGGTGGTGTTGTGGATAATGTGAGTGTGAAGGTTGTTACTCGGCTGACTAAGCCATGAGAAGAGGTGGTGTTGTGGATAATGTGAGTGTGAAGGTTGTTACTCGGCTGACTAAGCCATGAGAAGGGCGAGAATGATACTCCGTATAGATCCCGATGTCCCTTGACAAAATAATTCAAACATTAACATACCATATCAAACCTTAAGTGAACTTACATACCGCATATTTTAAGAGTCTAAGCAGAGCGAACATGATACAGACTGAATTAACGGTCGGTAACAAAAGCGCTCTCCTTCTCAGTTAAGAACGTCGCCTCCGAGTACGAGGAATCCTTCTACTTCGAAGTATTTCTATGCAGCTGGCGTTTAACTCCTTGCTTCGGCCCTCGGCTACAAGTACCGACAGAACAATGTCGGGAAGAACATCATCTCGTGCATCCCCAGTGTTTTTATGCAATCTTTTATAATACGTCATCATCCATCCCCGGTCAATTCGGTGAATCTCATTTTCCGAACCTTCCTGCCACGACACCATCTAGGATTGTCTGGAATTCTAACCCGACACGCAGGTTTGAAATTACCGAAATTCCTATCGCCAGGTTGCGCCCCCCTTTTTGAACGGAGGTGTGACGATTCGACTCGGTACGACTGGGACCCCTGAGTCGATCACTGCTTCTCAGCCCTGCGGTTTTGGAATCTCTTGTTCGTCCGCCGCCCTGGCATGAGATGTTTCCGACGATGCATCGGACGTGGCATTTATTGTTGTTAAAGGCCCACTGTAGGGATGTGAATAACTTAACATGATTTTTAATGAAATACGTGTTTGRACGGTACCGGGTTTTACTCTTTAAACACCGAATCCGATCCCTTTTCATGTCTGTGGACTATAGCTACGGAGGATGGACAAGTCCACCCGAGAMRCCTCGATCATCGGGAGATGACTGTAGCCCGGAGACTAGATGGGCTTAAGTTWTGGTCTCGACTTTTCTAGTTCGTGGGATTGTAAGTTTGATGCGCGGTATGTCTTGCCATGAAGGGACGTTATGAGGGGAGACTGTGGTCTGGAAGCGGTAGTAACCGAATACTACTTCTATCAGATGAGATTCAAATGATGCATTTGATATTTAATATGTTAGCGAGGACTCGTACCTGTACTCCACAGAAGACCCATACTCGGTCCAAGATTCCAAGATGGAGTTACAGTACGTACGCTACACCTGTGTCTTAAGATTCCCATCATTAACCAGTTATAGTCAAAGACGCTCACCGTCAGACTTTATCAAATTGCTGTGGTACCTCGATATGATATGAGAATGTCAGACTGTGCCTCCAATCTCATCTGTACAGACCTGAGTAATCAACGCCCACACGCCCATCCCCGCTTGCGTCATTGGTTGCCACCCTTCACCCCCCCCGGAGGGTTGCCATTGTCCGTCGTTCGGCCGACTCGGGTGTGATCCGAGGATCTATGGCTTTAGCGCAACGGTCTATCATCTTAGAGTGAGCTGGTGCATTGAGGTCAACGACTAGCCAGTTCTGGGCGAAAAGTATAGTTTCTTCATCGACCTTCTTAAACTCACGGGTCCCCGTGGATTTTGCTGTTTCAGACATTGATCAGATGTGATTGTTTTAATATCATCTAGCGTCTAGTTTCAATCTAATTCGCAACGGGGAAATATCGCCCTGGCATGATAAACTTCTCGCTAGTTGGGTGAACGACATTCTTACTGCGGTCAAACTTAGATTAAGTGGTTGATTGTGACCACCGAGACATCGTCGAGATGGCGGACAGGAATGAGAACCACGGCTTTCTTCCAGGAGCGCGAAGCGAAAATATACTTGCCAACGATACACACCCAGGATATCCAGCTGACGAGATGGAGCAACCACAAGGCCACCACCGAATCCCCTCAGATGCCTCAACATCAATCGCCCACGATGGAAATTACGACGAGAAAAATGTCCTGGAAAGAACGCCCACGAGCAAGTCAGAGCGAGAACGAAAGTTCGAGCCGATCACTGCTGGAGATCGGGCGGAATTGACGAGAATCGCATCGCACTTTGGAGGGTCGATGACTTTGGCTCGTACGAGGACGAATGCTTCTTCAAATCTCGAGAGGAAAGATACGCTGGCAGGAATTGAGCTGGGAGATCCGGTTTTAGATCCTTCCTCGTCTGAATTTGACGTTTATAAATGGACGCGGATGTAGGTGTTTAACCCTGTCCAATTAACACCAAGCTGATGTAGTTCTAGGATGATGAAGCTTATTGACGAGAGAGAGGTCGTTCAAAGACGTGCAGGTATTGTTTGGAAAGATCTGAAAGTATGTGGTTCAGGGTCGGCGATTAATCTTCAGAAGAATGTCGGATCCCTACTACTCGCGCCTTTGCGATTTGGAGAGTTTTTCGGCCGAGGTCCTGAGAAAACGATCTTGAATAGCTTTGACGGGGTGTTGAAATCGGGAGAGATGCTTGTGGTGCTTGGTCGGCCAGGAAGTGGCTGTTCTACTCTTCTTAAATCATTAATGGGAGAGCTTCATGGGCTAGATATGAAGGAGCAGAGCACCATCCATTACAACGGTCAGTTCCTATATTCGCAGCCCACGCCCACTTTWCTAATTCTTTCTCRACAGGCATCACACAGAAGCAAATGATGAAGCAGTTCAAGGGCGAATTGGTCTATAACCAAGAAGTCGACAAGCACTTCCCTCACTTGACCGTCGGGGAAACCCTCGAGTTCGCGGCGCGCGTTCGAACACCACAACAGCGRTTGGTCGACGGCGTCAGTCGCGAGGACTGGGCTAARCATATGGCTCAGGTAGTCATGGCCGTTTTCGGACTGTCACATACCTACAACACCAAGGTCGGAAACGACTTTGTGCGAGGAGTTTCTGGGGGAGAAAGGAAACGTGTTAGTATTGCAGAGATGGCACTTGCTGGTTCGCCGATCGCATCGTGGGATAATGCGACCAGAGGGTTAGATGCGGCCACTGCGCTAGAGTTTACCAAATCCTTGAGRATGATAGCCAACCTTACCGGGGCTGTTCAGCTCGTAGCCATCTACCAGGCTTCGCAAGCTATCTATGACCAGTTCGACAAAGCTGTCGTTCTCTACGAGGGCCGACARATTTATTTTGGACCTTGCAGTGAAGCCAAGCAGTATTTCTTGGATATGGGATGGGAGTGTCCGCCTCGTCAAACCACCGGCGATTTCTTGACATCCGTCACGAATCCAAGCGAGCGAAAGGCGAGAAAAGATTTYGAGGGYAAGCTTCCACGAACTCCCGACGATTTTGAGAGATATTGGAAGGAGTCTTCATACTACAAGGCCCTCGATCAGGAGCGAAAGGATCATGAAGAGGAATTTCCAATGGGCGGTAAGACGCTGGAAACATTCAAGCAAAGCCGAAAGGGAATGCAAGCGAAGCACGTTCGTGAAGAGTCTCCATATACCATCAGTATCCCCATGCAAGTCAGATACTGTACGCAAAGAGCCTACCAACGCCTCTGGAACGACAAAACCAGCACCGTCACCACGATCATTGGGCAAATCGTCATGGCTTTGATCATCGGTTCTATCTTCTACGGTACTCCCAGCAACACACAAAGTTTCTTCCAGAAAGGAGGCGTGCTTTTCTTCGCCGTCCTCTTAAACGCCCTCATCGCCATCTCGGAAATCAACACTCTATACGCTCAACGACCAATTATTGAAAAGCAAGCATCGTACGCATTCTACCACCCCTTCACCGAAGCCATGGCCGGAATCGTCGCAGACATCCCAGTCAAATTCTTAATCGCCACAGGCTTCAACATCATCCTGTACTTCCTAGCCGGGCTACGACGAGAGCCAGCTCAGTTCTTCATCTTTTTCCTCTTCAATTTCGTCGCTATCCTTACCATGTCCCAAATCTACCGCAGTATCGCTGCGTCTACGAAGACGGTCTCGCAAGCTCTCGCCATCGCAGGAGTCACTACTTTGGCGATTGTCATCTACACCGGATTCGTCATCCCACGGCCGCTCATGCACCCTTGGTTCAAATGGATTAGCTGGATCAATCCGGTCGCTTATGCTTTTGAGGCTTTGTTCGCGAACGAACTTCATGGTCAGCAGTACGTGTGCTCGCAACTTGTGCCTTCGGGACCTGGGTATAGCCTGACTGGAGATTCTTTCGTCTGTGCTATTGCCGGCGCAGTCGCTGGACAGACGATGGTGTCTGGCGATGACTATCTCGACGCGCAATTCCAATACTCGTACTCCCATGTTTGGCGTAATCTGGGCTTCATGTTCGCATTCATGATCTTCTTCTTGTTTCTCTATCTTGCAGCTACCGAGTTCAACTCCGCCACGGGTAGCTCTGCAGAGGTCTTGGTTTTCCGACGCGGTCATGTGCCAAAGCATCTCGTCGAAGCTGAGAAAGCTGCGAAACACGACGATGAAGCTCCGCTATCTGCAGGAGCCGGTTCTGGTGGTGTCGGAAAGGAAGATGCAGAGGAACAGGCTGAGCAAGTGAAGACATTGGCTCCTCAGACGGACGTCTTCACATGGAAAGACGTATGTTACGATATCAAGATCAAAGACACCGACCGCAGACTTCTCGACCATGTCAATGGTTGGGTCAAGCCGGGTACGCTTACAGCTCTTATGGGTGTTTCGGGAGCTGGTAAGACGACTCTTCTCGATGTCCTCGCTCAACGTGTCTCCATGGGCGTGGTCACCGGCGACATGTTTGTATCTGGAAAACCTCTTGACCCRTCCTTCCAACGTAAGACTGGATACGTCCAGCAACAAGATCTCCATTTGGAAACGACTACAGTCCGTGAAGCTCTGCGTTTCTCGGCTATACTCCGCCAACCCAAGAGTGTCTCTAAACAGGAGAAATAYGAATTCGTCGAGGACGTCATTAAAATGCTGAGTATGCAAGACTTTGCCGAAGCAGTAGTTGGTGTTCCAGGSGAGGGTCTCAATGTCGAACAGCGCAAGCTTTTGACAATTGGTGTTGAACTGGCAGCTAAACCAGCTTTACTTCTGTTCTTGGACGAACCTACATCTGGTCTCGACTCGCAATCCTCATGGGCAATCGTAGCTTTCCTCCGTAAACTCGCAGACAACGGCCAAGCAGTCCTTGCTACCATCCATCAACCCAGCGCCATCCTCTTCCAGCAATTCGACCGTCTCTTGTTCCTCGCCAAAGGAGGACGCACCGTCTACTTCGGCGACATCGGCGAGAACTCCAAAACCCTCCTCGACTACTTCGAATCCAACGGCGCAGAGAAATGCGGCGACGACGACAACCCAGCCGAATACATGCTCACCATGGTCGGGGCCGGCCCAGGCGGAAAATCCAAAACAGACTGGGCCGAGAAATGGAACGAGAGCACCGAACGCAAAGACGTCGAAAAGGAACTCGACAGGATCAAAAGCGAAATGGGCGGCTCTGAATCCCACGACGAYCAAGAAGGCTCGCACGACGAATTCGCCATGCCCTTCACGCAGCAACTCATCGAAGTCACCGCCCGTGTATTCCAACAATACTGGCGTACCCCGGGGTACGTATACAGCAAACTCATGCTGGGCGTTGCCTCCGCGCTGTTCATCGGSTTCTCCTTCTTCCACGCCAATGCCTCGCAGCAGGGCGTACAAGACGTTATCTTTTCCATCTTCATGATAACCACCATCTTCACATCCCTCGTGCAGCAAATCATGCCTCGCTTCATCCTCCAGCGGGACTTGTACGAAGTCCGCGAACGCCCGTCAAAAGCATACAGCTGGGCCGCGTTCCTCATCGCTAACATCATCGTTGAAATCCCCTACCAGATCCTCCTAGGCATCATGGTCTTCGCGTCGTATTTCTATCCCATCTACACAAGTGAAGGCATCCCCTCCTCTGAACGTCAAGGTCTTATCTTGTTGCTCCTAATCCAATTCTTCGTCTTCGCGAGCACGTTCGCACATATGCTCATCAGCGCACTCCCAGACTCAGAAACAGCAGGAAACATCGCTACGTTGATGTTCTCCCTCACCTTGACCTTCAACGGCGTATTCCAACCTCCAGATGCATTGCCCGGTTTCTGGATCTTCATGTATCGCGTCTCCCCTTTAACCTGTAAGGCCCCCTCCCTATCCCTTCCTCACCCCCAACTAACACCCCTAGACCTCGTCTCAGCAATCGCGTCCACCGGCCTCTCCGGCCGCATCGTCGAATGCTCCACCAACGAACTCGCCATCATGCAACCCCCTCCAGGCTCGGGCCTCACCTGCTCCGAATACCTCAGTCCCTACGCCCAGGTGGCGGGCGGCCGCATCTACAATCCGCTCGCGACGTCCGACTGCCAGTACTGCAGCGCGAGCAACACGGACCAGACGCTCAACGCGGTGAATATCTATTACGGCACCCGCTGGCGGGATTACGGGATTGGGTTTAGTTATATCTTCTTTAACATCGCGGCGGCGGTTGCGCTGTACTATTTTATTCGCGTGCGGAAGGGGAGTGGGAGGAGTTTGGGGGAGAGGTTTGGTCCGGTGGTGGGGCTTTTCAGAAAGGATCAGAAGAAGGGGAAGAAGGAGGAGGGGAATGGTTCGTCTTCTGGATGAGGCGATTGGACGGTTGTCTTGTAGGATCTGAGGAATTCTAAAAGCGGGTGCGTTGGTTTGGGTTTGGGTTTGGGTTTTACGGCCTGCTGTGCTGGCTAGGGATTAGATAGATTTCAGAACCGCCCGCAAACATGCTAGTCTGCGCGGCTTCTTGGTCGTATTTAGATATAATACATAATCTAGACCTCACCCTCCCTTTCGCGATATCCCGACGCCCGTATCACTTGCTATTTCACGATACCATATATCCCACCCCTCTCGATAGACTTCTAGAATCCATCCCGACGCACCAACATTATCACGTCCCCATCCTCGCGCGTGGGAGGAATCGATGCTAGGACGTGGGAAAGTACTGCAGCTAGACGAACCTGCGCGTGGATTCTGCGATGTAGGAAGGAAGTGTCTCCATCTACCTCGCTAGCAATCTGATTTTCACATGTGCGTGATGAACACCACGGCTTTCACTTCGGTATGACGAAATCATATCGTCGGTCTACGTAGAACGAGACCTGGCGTGGTTCAGTCGAGGATTAACTTCCTTATGATGATTACGGGGTTATCGCTGGGCTTTATGTAGGTCCTGTGGTATTGGTAGATTTATCTGGAGCGATGAGATGGGTTGGTATGGTGTGTGATAGTAATAGCGTGGTGGTATCGAGGAGGAAATGTAGGATAGTGAGTGCTAGGATGTAAGGAATAGCGTTCAAGTACCCACGCTCACGACGTTTTCGTTTGATTTCTCACGTTGGGAAATCTCAGTAATCCGACGATTTCATGATGAGAGTGTCATGGTTTAATACTTATCCTGCCCTCTGAACATCATACTGGCGACGTATAAATCGTACAGATATCAGATATTTGCTCGGCGTGTACTATAACGGCACGCTCTTTTAACAGGGCAAATATACCTAGATAAAACAGTCATGCTAGACTAGTAAACCGAATCCGATTTCCAAGACAGATGTGCATATAATAAAAGGCGCGGTTTGGTTATGCGCTTAGTATACCGCGGTAGAAGCTCGTTCATCGCCTCCTTACATAAGCAAGTTTTGTTTTGTTTTGTTGCACATCGCACCCTCCATTTCGACGATCGGGCAGCCTTGCGCAGCCTTGCCATTTTGCGACTTGGAGAAAAATACCTGGGTGGATAAGTGAGTTTAGGTCGTAGTGAAGAAGACGAGACGAGATGAACGATATTCGACCTAGACTTTTCGGAATACGCGGAGAGCTAGCTATGTTTGTTATTTGCATGCTCTTTTTCGGAGGTTGTTTCGATGAATGAATGTATGCCGTAGGGGGGAATGGTCTACGTTCGCAAGGATGGAGAGTCTTTATGCTTCCGTTTTGGTTGTAACGCCGCTTCAATCTCCGGGATGTTCGGCTGAGAATGTTTATTGATTTAAATATGCAAATGAGGAGGAATGTATTCGTGAGTATCGGATGGGAGATAGGGTAGTGTTTATACCCGTGGAATTGCTCGCTTGCTTGCTCGTCCTGGTTTGACGCGTAGGTTGGCTTCAGTTCGTACCCATTGATCAGATTCCGAATTCGATATTTTACATACTATAGCAGCATATCACATCTTACAAGCTCAGGCAATGCCTTTTTGGAAAAAGCAGGTTCCTCTTATCGACCAAGTCCCGGAAACGGGCATGAAGAGTGGTGTGGCCGCTCGCTTCCTTGCTTTGCGCTTTATATTGGCTGTATTAATCTTCGGTTTTCGGCGTGGTCATCTCGTTGATGTCAAAGGGATTGGCTCAGGGGGGTTGAGTAGAATACCTGATGCAGTATGCTGTAAGCCTTGGGACGATATCGAGGCATTAGATGGTGGTATCCACAATGACAACAACAGTCAACATATTATATACATATACTCCCCTAAAACTCCATCTCCTCAACCTCCATCCCACACTCCCCACACCTCTTAACACTAACCCCCTCCCCATTAACCACCAACCCACTCCACTCATGCTCATGTCTCCCTGACCCAATCACATCCCCAAACTTCCCTCCCTCCCCCTTACTCTGCAAACCACGTCTATACGCATCCGTCCTCGTCTTCTTCTTCAACTCCCTCAACTTCTCTTTGAATTTCTTCTCCTTCCTTCCCTTCTTCTCCGCTTCCCGCCGCTCAAATTCCGCGTCTAGCGCTTCAGCGCTGCCCCATTTCGTGGTGAAGGCGTAGGACTCGACTTGGTAGCGGAGGAAGAGCATCATATCATGCCAATGGGATTTATGCGGGTTAGGTTTTGAGAGATGGGGGAGGAGTTCTGGGTCTTTCAATTCCGCTAAACAACACAATTAGCACGCCACACTCAAGTTACAATGTAGAAAGGTAACATACGATCCGTCAAAAGATAATCATCCTTCGCCTCCGTCTTCGTCAAAAGACTATACCGCTCCGGAAACTTCTCCTTACACTTCCTTCCCACAAACACAACACCCAAACACATCCCTCCAAACCCAATCAATCTCCAACCCCCCACACTCCCGACACTTATCCCCCTCCTTCCCCAGCACGCTCAACCCCGGCTCAAACGGCCCCGTCTTCGTGCGCCTCAGCTCCTTAAGAAGCTGATGTCTCTCCCACTCTTTCAGCGTCATATGCGCCGGTTTCTGGCTCTGGTCGGCGGGAGCGTGCAGCGCTTTATTCCAGGGATCGTCTTCGGCGGCTAGGAAGCCGCCTTTTGTGTCGGTCATTTTGCTGAAGTCGTGGTCGACGTATTTTTTGAACTTGCGCGCGGGCTCGATGGAGAGGGGGGTTTTGGAGGAGGCATCGCGGCTGTTGGGGGGGATGGATGAGGTGGATATGGAGGTGTGGGAGCGTTTTAGGGAGGGGATGGAGGAGGTTGATATTGATGCTGCTTCGGCGGCGATGGAACGTTCGCGGAGGGCTTTGGCTTTGAGTCTGTTTTCTTCCTGGGAGGTTGTTAGTGAGGGGGAGAAGACGTGGGGAAGATGTCAATTTACAATGCGCCGGGTCACTTCTGGAGTCGGTGGAGAGACCGGGTTCGCTCTTGTGGTGCGTCGCGGTGGGGGAGTAGAAGGCCGTTCCATCTTTGCTGTGTGTTGTGTTAATGAGAGGTTGGAGGTGGATGTTCGTTGATCTCGAGACGAGGCTGAAATGGTGGCGATTATATTTTAGAKGTCGGCAGCCTCGGCGGCACGCCTATCAGCCTGGGCTTGCAGATGTTAGTCACCGTCACAATTCCATACTCTCACTAACATATTAGAAAGGCGGATATAAGAACCCTGAGCCAGATGTTTGCGCGCAAAGAGCCTGTAAATTGTAAAGCCATAGCATTGAACATCTACAGCCAAAACATAAAAGTATCACGGACTGTTTTACACCCCCCTATCCAGCCAGCGTCCCGTATCACGCCCTGTACATGCCAGTAATTATGCTACCGCTAGATGCAACGCATATGCTCCCAAGCCAGAAAACCATCTATTCATCCTTGACACCACCACGTCCAGCCTTCTCAGCAGCCTCGATAGACTTCTTATCCTGGTTTGGAGCCGCCCCTCCTTGAAGAGCGCTCATGAATCCAGCAGCAGCCTTGAATGGACGCTTCATCTCTCCAATAGCTGGCTTTCCGAACAAGTGGATCTTGACCTCGTTGCCTTCGAATGCGCCCTTGAGTGGGATGATGGATTGGATCAAGAGAGGGTTGGTATATTTGAGATACAAGTGCATGAAGCACATCATTCCAACGCCCATCATTTGCGCCTTGTAGAGTGCCTTCATCTGATCGACGTCGTATTTGTGGACGGTGGTGGTAATGAGTTTGGGCTCTTCGGTGGAGCCCATTTGTGGTTGATCAACGTATTTCAAGGTGGTCATGTCTGCGGATATACGTTAGCTGTATTATTCGGAGCATCTTCTCTTTGTTTCTTGGACACCATGGAATGCGCACCTTTCTTCTTGTTGATTAAGAAATGCGTGTATGCGTAGACGGAAATGATGATGACGTTCGACAAGACGTATCCAGCGCGAACAAGCATGAGGGTCTGCGGATCATCCATTGGGATTCTCTTGGAGACCTGCATCATCCCGAGGATGATGACCAGGTTGGTTCTGCACAGCTAGTTAGTATTCGTTGCAATGCGATGATGGTAGCGGACGCATACATCTGGGGACTGAGACCGGCCATGTTGGATATGCGACGGTAGACAGAGTGAGATCGGAGTATCTATCGAATAGGTGATCGTAAGTAAATGCGACCGCTTGAGCGACAATAGAAAGTGGTTGCGTTGTGGGTGGTGATTGATGCTATTCACAAATTGGAGTCCAGAGTCCAGAGTCCAGACGAGAGATTTTGTACGTGGCTGGGGCGGCGCCGCCAGAAGCTAAAAGCTCCTGGTGGAAGGCGCGCCAGTGGAGCTTGCCCCAGAGGACAGATTTGAGCCAAGCAGGCCATAACCGAGAATTTGCCGACCACATCACAACATCACAAACCACAACACCAAGACCTAAATACACTCATGTCTTCATCGTTGGGTTCAGAATTTAGTAAGTTTCACTCAAGTATTACGACAGCTCCGCTATACCATTACGATGAAGCCTCTTTCTCCTTTCTTTAAGAGAAAAAGGTTCATCCATCAACATAATCAAGGCAAGCGTCCGTAGTATTCTCACCTTCTCAGCAATACCTTCTAAGCGACCAAAGCCAGCGGAGCGTAATTTATTCTGGTCGTCAATACAAACATGATACTTTCTCATCCAAAAGTCATAGTCTCAAAATCTATTTGCACGAACTCTCTTTCGACTTAGGGGTAGTGTACTCCTCTGTACAGCAATCGACTTCAGTGGTTGGATTAGAGCTTGAACAGTTGTATTTTTATAACTTGTTAAAACTAGCTAGTTAGAGCTTATTGATCAGCGTGCTCTTCAGCTTGCTTCCGTCGCTTACTCAATTATACCTTCTATACAAATTTCTTTAAGTATGAAATTGCCATTTCCTTCCCCACTTCGTAATTCTAGTCAGCTTTCATTTCAGGGATTTTAGATAAGGTATGGTCTAAATATGCCTCTTCATCTATGTCGCTCATGACTCAAGTGAGTATCGACATCGGCATTCCAACAGCGGATGCGTCAACATGTTCCAATGTTATCACATCATGACATCCAAAAAGTGGCATCCTCATTAAAAACAAGTAGACATGATCCAACTACTAGTACCTCGACAGAGTTAATACAGCCTCCTCCTCACATCTCACACCTCACATCCAACATTTCCGACAAGACCTAAACAACCATCCTCACATACTAACTCGCACAACCCAACAACACGCTCCCACCGGTCAAGACACACGACCCCCTATGAAACCACCAAGCACAACTCGCCGGATTCTCCAAATCCACGGTGGTAATCATATAAGCATTCGCAGCAGCCGCTCCTAGCACTCCCAAATAAAAACCCAGACCAGCACCAAGCACCAAACCCGCCACAAACAAGCACAATATCCGCACCGCAGCCAGCACCGCAAAGAACTTCCTCGAAACAGCCTCAAACCTAATCGCAAATTCGCAATAGACCTCACCCCCTCCCTCTTATCATCCCTAACATCCTGATGCGCATAAACAGCATCATAAAGCACCGTCCACGCCATCCCACTCACATACAAAAACTACGCCGCCCTCTTAGTCCTCACCTCCTCGCCCTTATACAAATCCACCCCCATCCCCGGAAACCCCAACAACCACCCCGCCGCCCACGTCAAACTCAAAATCACCCGCGGATAATTCGTCACACTTTTCCCACACGGATACAACGCAATTAGCCACACAAACGGCGACAACCGCCCCGTGAACCCCGCGGGAAAATCTTCTAGGAGGCGGTAACCGCAGAAAAAGAGCGTGTGCTTATTGCTCGTCGTGGGAGTGGACAGTTGCGGGTTCGTGTGATTTTGCGGTCGATTTTGCGGTCGAGGATGTCGTTCCAGGTGCAGGCTGCGCTGCGGAATATGCAGGCGCCGAGGAGGAAGAGAGTGGCTTAGTGGGCGAGGACGGTTGCTGGGGGAATCCCCACTTGTGTAGCTCAAAGCGTACTGCATGAAGACGGACAAGATAAGAGAATTTAGTGACGCCAAATCATACGAAGTCAACTAGTTGCATTCGACTAGAAGCATCATCTTGAAGTTGGTGGTGTCGAAATTTGGCATACAGTAGTAGAAAATCAACACATAATAAGTCCTGGAACTTCGTTAGCGAGGACTGGTAGAATACTCAACACTGCTAAGTCCAGATATTAACACTCCACGATATCACCGAGAAGCAGGGTGGCAAGACAACGGTGTACACAGCCCCAGAATCCATTCATTCCAATGAAAAAACTTGGCCTAGCCTTCTCATCCTGTCCTGTTCTGCACGTTCTAAAGTACATAGTGGTATTGTATGATATAACACTTAGACTCCTCTTCGCGCCCACTCGCCTATCTCATCTGTCTCATCCATGCCTGTCTTCTGGCGTGCGTACTCATGCTTCTGTAGCGATGCCCCTATGTTGAGATCCAAAGACAACCTGTAGCCCTGGAGACAAGCTGCCAAAAAGAAAGTCTTGTGGTTCTTGCAGAAATAAATTACAAGGATGAAAGTTAGAACAGTATGGGGTATTTTCTTGCTTTCGAGTATTTTCAGCTCGTCGTTCCTGTTGATGGGTCGTGGACGAACCCAATATATTACCGTGCAAACACCTTTACCACTCCGTCGCCACCAGCGCTGACGACCCACCGGCCGTCTTGGCTCCATACTACCGAGCATACACCTTCTCCTCTCATTAATCGGTGGCTGGTAATCTCCTGCGTACAACTCCTTTTCTCAAGTGACCAGAATCGTAGACTGGCGTCGTGGCCAGCGGAGACAAGTTCTCGCCCATCTGGTGAGAGGGATAAACCGGAAATGGCAGCTGGGTGAGCAAGCATGTTGTATGTACATTGCCCTATCTCAATGTTAGCCTGACTCATATGATGTACAGAAGGTAACCTACCACTATTTGCATCGTAGAAGCGAATAAATCGGTCCTCATGTCCGCTGATGATGATACCCTCGACACCACCACTAGACCCAGTTGCTCCTCCAACGATACCGTCGTCTTCAGAGAGTGCTCTGCCGGAGTCAAAACTCAAGGAGCCGTCTAGCCCGTTCGTTGTGGCAACAATCGCATTAACTCCAGTTGAATCAGTACCGTTGTAGGTCTCCAGGCTAGCCATCGCAGCAACTTCCTCTCCTGTTCGAGTATCATATACCAACACAGCAGCATCAGAATACGAAACCACAAAAGCATCTCCGGCAGCCGACAATGGTGTTATACAAGTTGGAGAAGCTGTACTATTCGCTCTCGAAATTGAATGAATCAGAGTATAGCTGAAAGGCGAGTTGGATGCAATACTTGGTTGGGGTGAAGAAGGAAATGCCGAACCGGACGACATAGAATTTCCCCTAACACGACCACCTCTGCGACCATTACTGCCACCTTGAGGTGACATCAACTGTGGTGGAGCACTCACAGACCAAACCTTGACAACCCCATCAGCAGCTCCTGAGGCCAAAAGAATTCGATCAGGTCCACCGTACTGATTGTTCGGTCCAAAAACCGAGCCGGTCGTTCCAGGTAGGACACACACGGTCCAAACGGCATCTGTGTGGCCATCGAGTGTAGCTTTCGGATCGACTCGCCCTCTTTCCCATACTCGTACAGTTGCATCTTGACCACCAGAAAATACCCAACCATCACCTTGAGCTCGTCCTCCACTGGAGAAATTTTGCGCTGGCGACCACGCTGTTAAACACATGACTGTACCGGAATGTCCTCGATGGGTGAAATAATTTTGAATGTCCAGATCGCTTGGCGATGCGTGCATCCCTGCTTGGGTGTCGTATCGAGCAGGTATAATCCATCGCTTGATCGTCCCATCGTCTCCAGCCGTACAGATTTCTGGCTCCCCAGGACTACCGCCACCGCTGAAAATCACAGATCTGACTGCATCTAAATGTCCCCTTAATCCGAATCTGACTCTAAAACTTCCACTATCCGGCTTCTGAGCGGGGTTTAAGGATAATTCGGGATCTGCGCTCTTCCGGCGGGACATGGATCCCTTCCGGCGATGCGATCCAGGTCCTCTTATTGGAGACTTTGGAGGATCTTGGGCAATAGGAAACATATCAGTATCAGGCCTTTGAGGTGGTGGTTTCGTTTCTGGCTCCGGAAATTGAGCTGATTCGTTGAAATCCCATCCATCCGCCTCAGTAGCCGGCTCCTTCACTGTGATTTCCTCGGTACTTACTTCCCGTCCGTACGCATCAAATGTGTGATTGATCTTCGTGACCTGTTCCTCCTGAGGCTGCTCCGCCATCTGGAATGTTGAAGTCCAATCTTGTTGTTGTTGCAATGATTGGGGTAATGGCTGTTGATCCGCGAGGGAACGTGACATCGGTATTGATTCTGGCGCAGGGTTTCTGACCGAAAGAGTCGATGTCATTGGGACAGGTGGGGGTTGGTGATTCGGTGTTGGAGATGGTCGGGCCATATTCGCTTCGCGCATATTCTTCTGCCGCGGCTGAGATTGATAGATCTCTTCCAAGCTTGGCTGCCCTTGTGGTGGACCAAATGATGGTGGTTGTAGTAGTATTTCTTCTTGTGGTGGAGGCTCTCGAGGAGGTAATGGATTAGCGGGCGATACCATGAGATACGTGAGCTCTCCTTGCGTCTTATCCATGAATCCCTTCAGGTTTCCACGGTCAGGATCTTCTTCYGTCCCATCCATCTCCTCTCCCTCTACGTCTAAAAATGAGTTGTGAGGTCCGTTTTGCGATGCTAGAGGTGACTGTTAGTTCAAGACATACTGCACCTACCAACCTCTACTTACGCCGGACTTTATGCTTCTTGAATTCAGCGCTTTCCTTCTCCTTGCTATCTCGAACCGATTTTATATTGACCTCCTGGCCAGCTTTCAGGGCCTTGACTTGAGAATCTCTTTCTTTAAGAGCCTTCTCCAGCATATTCACATATTTCTTCAAGGCTTTGTTTGAACTGTCGGCTTTCCTTGTGCTTCCTTCCAACCGCGCGATTCTACCTTTCATTTCTTGCCTCTCGATCTCCCAACCATTGCGATCTCGCTCGTGACGGTGCCATTCGGTCTGCAGGAATCGCATAACACCTATATAACATCAGAATTGTCCAAGAAATGCWCTCTCTTTTGCGTCAACCAATTTGCCTACCTTGCAGTGTATATTCTGTTCCCTGAGGTTGCTGGCTGGCCTGTTGTTGCGGGTCCACAGGTCCATTACCAGCATTTCCTCCACTGCCCATTCCAGACAGCGATTGCCAGGCCATATTGCCGATCTCCCACCACTCCTTATGACCCTTTCTCTCCCACCTTGTTGCACTCTGGCTTCACACCTTTCGTTGCGGGCTCGATGGGCATTTGTTTTGGGCGGGCGCAACGACGTCAGGGGGAGACCACGAGGCTATTTGCAAGCGCGCGCTGAGGCTCAATTGCTCATGCTTCGTCGGTGAGAATACCCGAAATCTGGTGGGTCATCAAGCTCTTCAATAGCTCGAGCAGCAAATACTGGCGCGGCCGCTGTTATATGGCAAGAGTGGTGATGCGCGTGGGGATGGTGTTGAAATGTTTCCCGCTGAACGCGGACCAGGAGCTTGGGAGAAGTATCCCGTTCAGGCTGCAAGGCATCAATCTTGAGGTTTGGCGCCGCTTACATATGCAGGCTTGACYTGATAGGGGCATTCAGAATCGGCGTGTTGGTTTTTATTTATTTTCCTACTCATGTTGTTTCAAGTTGTTGATCAAGCCACTATATACAGAATAGTCCATCCTTTCAACAGAGCTGAAACCGAGTTCTGCCCTTGGTGCTCACGTGGTCGATAGTGGTCATCGCATAAATATTGGGAAGATACTCCACTGCGTACGTAATACTGCACTTTGTACTCATAAGTTGACCAGCTACTCTTCTTGCYGGCGCAAAGATCCCTCGGAGGTATCTTCCTTGGTTTGAAGAGAGCCATGAGCACTTCGAGCCAGACCGATCTATCTCAAGTTCTCAATTCAATCTACAAAGCTTCTACCAMGCTGTGCATATTGTGCTCTGGAGTACTTTTGAATGTCTCAGTTCCATACTTTTGTTGAGCAGACCTTCAAAGCCTTTGGATCATGAGGGGACTTAAACCCAATCGACTGACTGCACATGCTAAAAGCACTCTGATCTATATCGAAGGGAAGCAAAGTATGAGAACGGAAAGCAATTCATCTGGGAATAAGTCAGTTATCAACATGTTAGTTAAGATGGATGCTGGACTTCACAGCTACCCACCAACTGTTATCTCGTGGATAGCGTCATGTCTAACCCTCAATCATTTCCTCTCGTCATCTCATACAGAGAGATGAGGGGTCGCAGTAGCATATGAACTTCCGCAGAGGCACAGATTCAAATCCATATTGTCATTGAAGGTGGCYTGAGATAATGGCGAAGGCAGCGTTGTCCTGGCAGACGAAGTCAACTCCTACCCGTTTTGTGAACAGGGCGATTGGCGGCGATATGTCATTCCGAATACGTAAGACGTAAACAGGAGCTCGGATGTTGACACATCAGGGACAAATCCTGATGATTCCATATCCTCCGAGAAACTCAATTTCGATCAATGGTATTGGCCAGGCGTGTTTCTGCAAGGGCGGAATGGTCACTAYCTAGTTGTAGTGAAGGCTCGTCCGGTTTCGTTGCCTATCAGCTCGAAATCATAATGATAGCTGCGATTGAGGCGTCGCGGTTTGTCACGATGGAGTACTTGAAACTTTCTCCGGATATGCAAGCGACTTGTAAAAGCTTGGAGAGTGGCTTGCGATATCATTCCTCTTCTCCATCATATTCTTCTCTACAGTCACCATACAGCACCTCGCAGACCCCTCCTAGAGGAACATCCATTACAGCGTCTGTTCCTTGACACCAGACACTCCGCCAATCCTTCAAATTAGTTTCCGCTCGTTCTCTCTTCTTATGGCTTGGCGGAAGCTTTCTTTCTTTCCCATCTAATGTCGCAATATTTGCAGCATCATCAATGATTGTTTCAATTGACGACAGCGGCAAAGTCAGATATCCAGTATTGTATGACGCCAATGCCACATATATATACACCAGTAGCATAACTAGGAACGAAGGTACTGCGAGTGACCACCAACGATTGGGATAATAGTGTATTCCAAGAGCGTGTAGGAATGGCGATGGAAGATAGGACCATAAAAGGTACATGAGGAAGGTGAGCGAGGAGAAGAGGTATAGCACGAAGCCATAGTATTCGTAGGTCGGAACTTTTGGGGAAGCTCGAGGGACGGGCTCAAATTCATCGGCAGAGGTGTCGGGAGTCGTAGGTCTCGAGGGTCGGAGGAGAGAAGTTAGGGAAGGGGACGGTGGAAGCGGTGTTGGAGGTCGGTTGTAGAATGGAGGCGCAAAGTAATTGTGTTGCAATTGTAAAGGCGGAGGCGAGGGCGAGTCGCTCGAGGAAGAATTGCCTCGATAACGGCCTCGGAAAACAGTATCGTCATCATCATCTGAAGAGGATGGCATGTTGGGAAGTTGGTGTTGATTAGGAAAACACTCTGAGGCCAGGCCAGGCCAGGCCAGGAAGTGGGAAGACGCGTCGATGGGAGACACTCCGTCCCGGGTTCCGATGGTCGGGCCGGGGTGTCCGGGCCCGGGTTCTCTATAACAAACATCTAGGCTCACCTTGACCCAGCTCAGATCAACCTGGTAACATCACATTCAACCATGTTTCGAAGCCTCCTTCTTCCATCTTGTCATAGCTCCTCTTCTGTCTGTAGTACTGATCGATCTGCTGTGTCCTGCACGCATGCAATGGGCTAAGAAGTGAGGAAAGCCTCGCGCTCAGCCTCACTCGTGGCGGTTGCTGAGCGCATCTTCGTCTGCCTATCCTCCCATCCTCTCTCTTTCCTTGCTACTCAGACTTCATGCGATCGTCGAATTCATTGTCCACGATGCAATGGAGGTCGTCGGCGGAGTGGCATCCGTTGTTGGTATACTTGGCTTCGCGGGTCAAGCTATCAGCGGCCTCTTGAAGCTCAGAACTCTTCTGAACGATGCAGCAGCAGCAAGAGAAACCATCAAGAATGTTCTAGAGTCTATCGATTTGCTGACCTCGACGCTCAAAGAGGTCGAACGCGTGGTCCGCATCATTGAAACCATACCCTCACAGCAGATCAACGGTCGTACCATTTTAGAGACTGGTGCTCTCAAGTACCAGACGAAGGCATGTTCGAAAGATATCCTCGGATGGATTCTGATTGCAAAGAAACTGGATCCTAGATCTCGGAAGGGTATCAAGGCTTTTTTACGCAAGATCAAAGTGGCGGGTGAGAAAGAAGATCTTCGAGATCTCAGCCAGGCAATATCTAGTCATCAGCAACGCATTGGCATTGGACTATCACTTGTGGGAAGGTAATTCCCGTTCATTGACTCGGCTATTGTATCGACAACTAATCCTAAGCTTAGCTCTCTGGATGTCATTGGGATTCAACGTTTGGACAATGTCGATAAAGGTTTGGGCGGACTCACAGAGGCACATCTTAAACTCAGTGATCTAATCAATAAGAGCCAAATCGATGCCGTTCAGTCGAGACCAACCGAGGAGAGCATCGTTGCATTGCTAGTCTCGCAACTTGACCCGGCGAGAACAGTTTCTAGCCAAGCTTCCGAATCTAGCTTGCAAAGCATGCGTGAGAGTATATCTAGCATCGCCTCCGACTTCTCGCAATTGGTTTCAAGTCTGTCAGGACAATCGGAAGGCCCAATCGTACMATCTTCTCCGCCCGTGGCTCAACTCCCGTGGGCTTGTGACTCGATATCGGGGATCGAAGATGCTTTTGAAGGAGATACATGCATCTACTGCTGTAAAACAATTGACTCCAAGGGGCTTTCCCCTGACTGGAAACTTCGTGGAAAGCATCTCRCACAAGACCATTCATACGGGTCATGTAATCTTGCCACAACATTTTCCGCCTGGCAAGATATGGAGAGTCATCTCCTAGACTTTCACGCATCTAGCAGCCAAGTTGATAGACTCTTCGCGCCAAAGTTTCTTTGCCGACAGAGACTTCTACCATTCTTCGGCAGGAACGAGGAAGGCAAAGTCCAGGTAACTAAACAGTTCGAGGAGAAGACAAATTTCGCACAAATCTTCTTAGCTCAGATGTCAACCGCAATGATCGATTTTCAGATCACTGACGATCAACACGATTTACTGGATGACTGTTTCCGCGGTGAAGTTGACTGGAACAACGAAGGAGTTGATAGAAAGTTGAACATGTTGATAGACAGCGGGGAAATTGACTCAGTCATACCGCTAGTGCARGAAGTAAGACAAAAGCTGGTTCGAGTCACGGAGGAGATGATCATAGAAGAGGATAAGGATGACTTTCAGAATTTCCGAAAATGGATGTCTGAGACCCTTCTCCTGGGACGGACTAGAGATGCATACCTCCCAACAATTCGTAAACTACTTTTGGGTCAAATGGTGRCCTCTTTAGTAAAAGTGGTTGAGAAAAAAGAATTTCACGATCATATTTGGGATGTGTTTTGYCTGTATTCCATCAGGACGGAAAGTCGAGGGTTTGACACTGATAGCCGGACTTCCGACTGGCTTCGGGACGTACTGCAGCATTCCAACAACAACAGAATGCTTATAAGTGAATATCTGGGCGTAGATATATCGGAACCCGAACAGATGTCGAAATGGATTGCTTCTGTTTTAGCGAATTGGGACACAGATGGAACGACGATACATGAGCGGATGTTTCAATCCATTTCTGATGGTGCAATTGATAGCAGAGACGACCTGGTAGACTCACCTCCAGACAGTTTGCAAGATCTCTCAATAGTCAGAGGATTCTCTCCAAAGAATGTGCTTAGCAACCAGCCGCGGAGTACCAAAACAACATCATTTGGGTTCCATGCTGGATCCTCGAATGGAAGCGCGGCTTCCCTCAATAATGACCTAGCAGCGAAGCGATATCCAGGAGGACGGAAACCAACACACAGCATGACAGGATCTTCTTCAGGTGGAAGTCTAGTCTCTCATCCGCTCACTGTTCATCCACGACCCGCCCGAAAATTCACCGCGTCATTCAAAGACATAGTTCTCCAAAACACAGTACCGCAATTATCATCATCGGTCGATGACGCGGAGTTTGACGAGGAGTTTGACGAGAGTGCAATTGAGGATGATGATGATGATGATTCTGAATGGGAGGATTCCTACGAAGATGATGATCCTAAATTCGTGGACAAAAGGCCTTGGCCTGTGTTTCAACGTGTTCCCAGTCCTAGGGCAGATGTTACGAACACTTCCTCACTGCTCAGTAGCTTGCTCAAGCAGACTGAAAGTGCAGGTGCAAAAGGGAGAAGGTCTTCCATCTCTGGCTACGAATTAACACAACTCCAAAAGACGAATTCACAGAACGCAATACCGCAATTCGTCCCTCAAGGATCCGACATTCTGCGTGAGAGGCTTAGAGAGAACTTGAGAAGTTTGGAAAGTCAAGCATCTAGCAGCTTGCCTGACTTTGATCAGCGACCTGAAGGAAGCAATCAGTTACCCACGTCATCCGAGAATAAAGCTTGAAGAGGACATTAATATCTCTAGGGTTTTGGCCAATTAACACATGGGCCTCAGCACTAGGTCAATCAGCTCAGTTATCTCGGTCCTACGAGCCATCTCTGATGCACAGATTTATACCCGAGCTCGCAGTCGACTATAAAAGTGGCATACCTGAAATTCACTAACGCATTTCCTTGTCTTATTTGATTTACCATAGTATATCACACATATATTCTTCTAATMTGATACCATATACCCAATTTACTCGTTCGATTCAACACACTATGATCGATCAGCGCTCGTTGATATCACCACGATGCTGCAACTTACATTCACTTTTCTTCACGAACAATACTAAGCCACTTGACCTCTCCGTGATTGACTCAGCCAACCTTCTACATGGCCGAAATCTTCCGCATTACTTTCAGCCTCACATGTGCTTTCCTCCCTTGCCCGCCTTACACCTCCAACTCGCTCGATTTTCTGACCCGATGCCTCAGAATACTACAAAGATTCAGCCACCAGAACGCCCGTGTCTCCTGACCAGCTGAGACTCTTGGCTGCAGAGAATACATAAACCTCACGTCGTCCCTCCCTCCATCTCTAAACCCACCAAACACACCACAACGATCTCCACCATGGCCTCTCTAAACGACCGCCACAAACTCCTCTGGAAACAGTCGCTCTCTGTCTTCTCCCTTCCCTCCCTCCAAGAAAACATAACCCGCCACCTCATCCCCACCCCCCAAGGCCCCCTCGAACTCCTCCTCGCCCACCCCCCGTSCACCGCTCCCCGCCAACAAAAGTCTATCCTCTTCCAACACGGCGGCTTCGGCTACGCTTCCGTCTGGCTTTCTTACCTGACCTACTTCTCTTCGCGCGGCTACCGCTGCTACGCACTCTCTCTGCGCGGCCATGGCGGGAGTTGGACACCCGGGTTTTGGAGCATGGTATGGGGGACCAGCAAGCGGGATCTTGCTRGCGATTTAGGGAGTGCGGTGGGGTGGATCGCTGGCTTTGAAGCTGCGAAAAGGGATGGGAGATTTGAGGAGGAGGATTTGGTGCTTGTGGGCCATTCGGCSGGTGGTGGACTCGCGCAGTATTTTCTGAGTGASGGCATGGGACGSGTTGGGGGATTGGTTGTGTTTGCAGGGTTTCCGTGTACGGGTGGGTGAGTAAATCCGCATTCATTCATGTAGATTTCATGAATTGAGAACTGATGTTTGTTTGTGTAACAGGTGGGAGGTCTACCGYAATTGGTTCAGACTTGATCYATGGTTCACACTGCGGTATTACATTCGCGATCTYTGGCATCCCCGTTCACCACTCTCCTCGACTACGCTTGTACATCGTGCGTTTTTCTCTGATGGGTTTCCGAGGGAGGAGGTAAGGAAGTTTGAGATGGGCATGCCGGAGTGGGAGAGTATGCTTTGGCCGCTTGGACAGATGTTGCGATTTGCGAGTGTGAAGAGGATATTGAGGGGGATTGTGGGATGGGAGGGTGGGAAATTTGAGAGGGTTTTGGTTGTTGCGGGGGAGAAGGATAGGTTGATGACGGTGGATGTGATGAGGAAGTTGGCGGGGAGGTATGAGAGTGCTATGAGTGAGATGGGAAGAAAGGACGGGGGAGCGAAGCAAGATGATGGTGGAGATCGTGTTTTGAGCGTTGTGAAGGGATCGGGACATCATATTCAGAATGATCTATATTGGGAAGATGGCGCTGAGAAGATTCTGGCATTTGTCGAACGGCTTTGAGGGGGATAGATCACATCAGAGAAATGGCAAACGCTACTCACTACGAAGCGAAATACCAAATAGGAATTCCCGTGTCCAACCACTAGAGCCTTTTTGCACCCCCTGAAAGTAAAGTTTTTCGAGTAGATTTACAAAAACCTAACCATATCTAGACTTTACCTCCGAAAATTACCTCCTGTAGTCCTTAGCGTTAAGTAACGATTTAAGGATTTGTTACTTAACGCTAAGGACCCCTAGGACCCGATTAATATTTCTATAGTAGGGCCTTTTTGCACCCCTTGAAAGTAAACTCCAAGGGAGCCATTTTTCCGCCCACAAATTACCCTATATAGTAAGATTTTCAAAGTTACAGCTACCTGCCAAGAGGGTTCTTTTGTAACTTACTTCGAAGTATCTTTAGAGGCGTTTAGCACCCCCTGAAAGTAACGTTTTTGTGGGCTGATTTACGAAAATCTATCTATATAGAGACTTTACCTCCGACAATTACCTCCCAGG
>QYAH01000744.1:0-40164 GCA_003988945.1 Chaetoscypha palmicola
GATCCCTATACTAATTACTATGGAACCTTAGGTAATCGCCAAATCAAGCTCACCGCTCAGAAACCTGACGTTGAAACCTGACTGTCCCGAGAGGGCCGGTTGGTAATTGACTGTTCGAGGGCTGTAGATGGAACAGAGGGTTGTTGCCGTTGTACGGAGGGATGGTCGAAGCTTGGATTTCAATTGTAAGATTTCAATTGTAAGATTTCAATTGTAAGATTTCAATTGTAAGATTTCAAGAAAGCTCTGACAACGTACACATGGTGAAATATACCCACTCAAAGTCCTCTCGTCCTCTCATCACCTCAATACTCTATGTCCTCTCTTTCCAACCTCTCAGGTAGCCCCCTACAAATCCCAGAACCCCTCGCCTATCAAGCATAAGTTCGCTTCTACATTTCTCACTTGGATAAGCGACAAAGAAAGCGAAAGTAATTATACGTCATAAGACCCAGATCAAAGTTCCATACCACATCTCCCTTCAACGAGATCTGGATGATGATCAAGTAGCATCCTCATCTCCTCTAATCAAACACTCGCTTCCTGCAACCCATCGACATTATATCCACAGATTTCTCTCCAACGCATCGCAGCGCAAAAGTTAGCAAAATAAGATAAACTTACACCTTCTAATACTCCTGGTTCAAGGGCTAAAGGATCCTGGTTACTCGCTAAGACATGAGAATTGCAACTATGCAATCGTTGTATGCGTGAGTAAACAGGGTGTTTACTACCCTACCACGCCTGTAGTAATTTCATCTAACCCCAACGACAGAACAATCAATACTCTCAACTACCTAAAGATCAGTTTGATCCCATATACCCCCATCCCTCACCCCCTCAGTAATCTAGTACTCAGAACAACAGTGCAAAGACCCCCTCTAACCTATCACAAACGGCGCTCTTTATCACGCCATACGCAACGCCACACCAACATTCCCCGCCTATCTTTCCTACCCGCCTATCCATTCCTACCAAATCCATAGCTCAACCTCCTAACCTCACATCTCGCACCTCCACTTAAACCACTTAAACCCCGCACCATTTCCTCTCTCAAAGTCAAAAAAGAAATCATCCAGCGCAAAAAGCAAATCAAACAAACATAAATGACACGTATCTTTTCAGCTCCCGAGACAGCCAACGTGTTGTGCGTCTTTTCGAGACATCATTTGACAGCTTGACAAATAATCCTTCAACACTAGAAGCGAGGTCTTGTTCATTGCCGAAACCTGCCAACTGTTGATACTGGCGTCTCGAGATTAGAACCGAGGGGTTTAACGAGGGACAAGAGACAGACGGATAGTCATTCCCTCCCGAAATAAAGGCTGCTGAGTCATTCCCTCCCGAAATAAAGGCTGCTGAAATATATTCAACGATACTTATCCAGCCCATGACATTCACACAGCTGCACCCGAAACACCCACTCCATCCCACTCTCTTGAAAGCAGACTTACCTGAATGGGAACAACCCTCGGAAGCACCGACTACCAGCTGGCACAGCACAGTACAACAAAGGAAAAACCATCTCATCTAATACTCTACCAAACTCCCTTCTCTTCGAACCTCCCCCACACCAAGCGGGCAAAAAGAACATGTACCAAGCCAGCACAGCTACTCCTCAGCACTCGATACATCACAAGTATAAAAGCGACATCACAAGTATAAAAGCGAGGATGTGACCGACCAGCAGCTGGAATTCGAAACAATCCCGTTCTGTGCCTTTAGCGAAAAACGCCACTTGGAAAAGCCACGCGCAATAAGAAAGTAGGTCTGGCTGTCTGTCTGTCTCACCTCCGCCAGGGAAAAAAAGGGTTTGCTTTTTGAACCACTTGGCACGTGGGCGGGATGGCTCGGGGGCAGGCGAGGGGATGGGGTAGTGTGGGATTATCTTCTACGGACGATAGATAAAGATGTGAGGTTGGGAGGGTTTCAGATATAGGATCTAGATCTAGATCTGCGGAATTGGTGATGTTGTAATGTAGTACAGTGTATTCACAAACTACTCAAACTACTCAACTCAACTCAACTCATTTAATACACTGATGTACAGTACTAGCTATAGTAGGTGACAAAAGGTATATATAAAGTATCGTAGCATTCAACGTATATGACGATAGTCTTAGCTTTAGTGTTAATACATCTCTCGCTCGGAGGAGCAGTGAAGCGTTATATGTGATAGATGCATGTGTGCGATGGATATAAAGTGATACATATGCTCGCTTACCATTCATCTAAATAGCGTGCTCTGACCACAACGCAGAGAATAATAATCGATGTGATACTCGAGGCATATACAAGAAAGCGTCCGCTTGAGCATGGAAGGGAAGGCATATATGTAGACATTACCGACATGGGTGTTCCAAAACAGAGACTACGTGAGAAACCTCAGCAAGCCAACGAGCAGAAGATCTAAACCAACTGTTTGATCACGTAAGCATATTAATTCACTGGCTTAGAAGGTCTTATACCTTCTAACCACGCGTAGCTAGCTCTCTTCTATATCTATTAATTAATTATAATATTAAGCCTAATTACTATAGACTTCTACTACGAGTAACGAGGTTCTATAGCACAGGTTATAAGTGATATACTATTTAAGCGCTTACTAACGATAACTAAGGTTACCGACACTAATAGACGTGAATAGCGAACATCTACAGTTCCACCAGCTCATAGCTCTTACTGATCGATAAACACACTAACATTATCTATAGTCTTGTCACTACTCTATATCACCTATAATAACCTACGAAGCTTCTCCGTGAGAATTAGGCTAAGTCTCTATTACTAATGTAGGACTGAAGTGTCTATATCACTCACTAAACAATATCAACATAGCAACGAGCCTCGCGAGTAGACCGACTAATTTGTAATCATACCGTACTTCTAGAATTATACCGTACTTCTAGAATTAGTATTTCTCTGCCGATATAGAGGATTTCTCAGCAAGCTAACGAGCAGAAGATCTAAACCGACAGACGTGAATAGCGCAGTTCCACTAGCTCGCGTAGCTCTTACTGATCGATATACACACTAACATCATCTACAGCCTTGTCACTGCCCTATCACCCACAGCTCGTCTAACAACCTACGAAGCTTCTCCGCGCCTCTGAGAATTAGGCCAAGTCTCTACAGTATTACTGATGTAGGACTGAAGTGTCTACATCACTCACTAAACGATATCAACATAGTAACGAGCCTCGCGAGTAGACTGACTAATTTGTAATTATACTATACTTCTAGAATCATACCGTACTTCTAGAATCAGTGTTTCTCTGCCGATATAGAGGATTTCTCAGCAAGCTAACGAGTAGAAGATCTAAACCGATAGATGTGAATAGCGAACATATACAGTTCCACCAGCTCGCATAGCTCTTACTGATCGATATAAACACACTAACATCATCTACAGCCTTGTCACTGCTCTATCACCCACAGCTCGTCCAACAACCCACGAAGCTTCTCCGTGAGAATTAGGCCAAGTCTCTACGACTGATACAGGACTGAAGTGTCTACATCACTCACTAAACAATATCAACACAGCAACGAGCCTCGCGAGTAGACCGACTAATTTGCAATCATACCGTACTTCTAGAATCAGTGTTTCTCGGCTGATATAGAGGATTTCTTTGCCCTGGGCCCGCCAGTGTATTAAATGAGTTGAGTTGAGTTGAGTAATAGGTACTACTCAACTCAACTCAAGGTAATTTCTACTCTACTCAGCTCAACTTAACTCAACTCATTGAGTAGTTTGAGTTTTTTGTGAATACACCGACTGAGACCACGCATAGATTCGACGAGCGTAATCGGGACAAAGTGCACCTTGTACTTCCTCGCAGATTTAGACTTCGATCCTGAGAGGACAACTCTGTTTCTTACGGGAAATCATGTTTGAACGTGTGCTGATTTCCAGCTCTAGTCCTCTTGAATCTTAAAAGGGAGCTGGCTTAGAAGCTGATACTACGATGATTTAGCCTCCTCTAAGCTATATCTCTGTTTGTTCTGTTCCGTGATACTCGTGAGTAAACAAACACCACCTAGCAGATCAGCTCGATAGGCAACTTTCCCAACACTAGCTATCTAAATCCGGAAAATTTCTTCTAGCGATGGTAATATCAGACACCTAACGTTTGCGCACAAATATACACGAAACGAAGACTTCGAGTCGTTTAACCATCAACGAGAAAGCCAACTTTAGCCAATCGCGGGATGACCACACCACCGTCGATATTATGATATCAGTCTAAAGAGCATGGCCCAAGAAAGTTGCATAATCCGGACATTAATGCATGCATGAACTCAGCCCCATGACGAACACATCCCCACCAGCCATCGTTACAGTACAGCTAGTCGGAATTCCTAAGAAAACCCACCTATCTCCGAGATATAATCGGGGGGCTCGAGTAAGGGTATGTTACAGATTTTAGAGCTTATTTAGTAGGGCACTCTAGGGTTCTGGCCAATAARACTAGGTAGTTTGATAAACACCAGGGATTATTTGATGGCCGCAGGGTATTTACACTTTTCTTAGGAATTATGACTATGGGCTGTATCAGGACCAGCGGATCCTGCCGCTGGTGTTCAATAGTCGAATGCTGGGCCTTGAAAACGGAATGATTTGAAACCTTCTCGAAGCCTCGGAGGCCCAACAGCAGGGTCCCGAATGGATAGACCTGGGATCCAGCTGCACCGGGAACAAGGTCGCACATTAGTTAGATGTCCGCCCCTAGGGATCAACCAAACTTTCGCTGGTACAGTACTGTAAGGATTTAGCACCGAATCAACGTGACTGGGGGTACGGATGGGACCCGGAGTGATAAAGACCCAAGGGACCAGGTCAAAGATAACTCTGCCAAGAGCAGGCGAGATAATTGTTTATCACTGCCGAGGGTACTGAGGGCTTGATCGACGACTTGATCGAAGGTGGGGGACGCCTAAGCGGTTTAGTAGCGAGGAACGAGGCTGAATTCGTTCAATATGTATATTCTCGAAGTCGTCTGAAYTTCGTGGGTAAAGGCCATCTGGAATTGGGCCGAGGCGTATACTGTAGAATCCTTCGAAACTTTCCGTGATAAAACCATTTACGAGTTCCAACCAACATGGTGGGTGGCGATCAATTTTGTGGGATCGGGGCGATTCTGCCATCGAATACAACGCTGTTGACCGTTGAGTTGAAAAAGTGCCGCACCCTCGCCTTTATTCCCCTGCATTTACTCGAATGCTCGCACAATCTGCCTGCCTCATGCAGGTCCCAAAATCCCACGCTCCGAATCTGGACATCGGCCTGCGACGCCACATAACCGATAAGAGAGAAATCTGGGGGAGTTGAGTTTTTTGTTGGAAGCTTAGAGCGAGCGATTGTTCATCCTTTCGAAAGAATAACCTTTTGAAGGAAGAATAGAGTTATGAAGAAACGTCGGCCACAGAACCAATATCTCTTAGGCCAAGGATGCTACTCTACCTGACCCCTTCGTTTTCGATAGACTTTCCGAATTGCGGGAAGGGTAACGAAGAAGGGTTTGCCCTTGAGAATGACGAGTTCAGGCTGGGTTTTACCTAACTATCTTTGCCTCCACACACTAGTTAAGATGATCGTCTTGATGAAGACTACTCCGTAGCTCTTAGAGTCCCAGCTTTTTCAATGTTTGGTTTAGCCTATCAAGGAGAGCTCTGAAAGTCGTGACAGCTCAATTCCAAGCTGTCAATTCCAGGAGACCAGATGATTGTAAGGATCCGGTGGCTCGGAAGTCGTCCCAAGTTTCGATCACCACAAAATATAGCGGATGTCTGTTCCTATGGCATGACACYAATGCTGGGTCTTA
The DNA here is from genome assembly GCA_003988945.1 of Chaetoscypha palmicola. Classification (NCBI taxonomy): domain Eukaryota; kingdom Fungi; phylum Ascomycota; class Leotiomycetes; order Helotiales; family Helotiaceae; genus Chaetoscypha; species Chaetoscypha palmicola. Next base: position 5,823 of record QYAH01000744.1, read on the forward strand.
ATTAACTCCTCCGCCGTAAGGCCACATGTCTTTTGTCCTCGGTACAGTATCAGCTAGTCAAACATCGGACTAAGTCTTGACCCGCAGTGATCTTGGGACTTGACCCGGCAAGCCGCGGGTGGGGTGCACTTGGAAGCCGGTTAGTCAATATCGGTCTTGCGACTCTGAACCCTCCAGAACCGTGAAGATCCTAGGCCCAGCGATTCCGGCTCGCGGAGGCTATCCTTCAAGTAGTTCGAAGTAATCGATACGACGCGGGACGAAGCGATGAGAAAAGTTGTGACATGTTGGGGGAGCGGCGGCGGCGATGGCGTGTGTTCCTGTATCGATTGTTTGATCTCATCGAAGGCGAATTCGCACCGAGCACCTCTGTGCCGGTGAAAAGTAAGTATGATGTTTCCTTTTTGAAACGCGGGTGTAGGGCAAAACGTTTGGCAGGTCGAACGTGCAGCTGTCATATGCATCCACAGCACAGTGTGAAAATGTCCAATGCAGCATCGTCAACTCGGACTGTACGATGTCGACCGCTCCGTACCTGCATATTTGTTCCTGCAGTACGGAGTGGAGGAGCTTCAGAGACCCAAAGGGCAGGAGGGCGATGAGATGAGGGTGGTTTTCACACCATCCCCGATTGGACAAGTCTCATGCTCTCACGCTCTCATGCTCTCATGCAAGCTCCATATCGGTCGAGGCCGGCTCGAAAGACGAACAACATGTGCTTGGTCCCCAGCTGCTGGCCATCCCAAGCGGCCGCCAAGCTCACGACGACTCGACGAGATGATCGTTGGAGGTAGAACCGCAGTCACACGCCAGACCGACGGGCTCTTTCGAGTCTCTTTCTCCATCTCCATCTCCATCAACTTGGGGAGCGAGAGGCGATTAGTACGGAGGACGTACGGAGTATCATCGTGAAGCTAGAGTTCCCAGCGTCTGGCGTCCGGCGTCTGGAGTCTGTAGTCTTGCCAGCCCAGCCTTCCGTAAGTCCCCTTCGTGTAACGGGTAACGGGCAAAAACTGCCTAAGTCTAGCCGACGAGACGTGATGTTCTGGAAAGAAGTGCTTTGATTCCACGACCCATGAAAAGTCCCCAGTAGACGTTCCAAATGCTTCTGCTTCTGGAAGTACACCGAAGCAGTGAAGACCTTTCTCGGGCCTTCATCAATCAAAGCCGTGATGGTTGTACGAAGGACGGACGGACGTATTTCGAAGTAAAATGGAAGTTCTCGACCATTCAGAGGCATGGAGGATAAATTGCCCCTGCGCTCCAGTAACGTTGTGCACAATTCTGATGCCTCAATTTTGAGGCACTGAGCCCAGGAGCGTCTCTCCAATATTAAAGCAGCAGCATCCTCCAGACACCAGGCGAAGAAGCAAGCGCACTGGCCTATGTTTAGGTTGCACTTACCTTACATTAGAACCAATGAATTGTGCACCGGTCTTATGCAGCATGCCAGACCACACATTGGAAATGACACCCTCCAAGTGTGCCCACGGAACAATCCTGAACACCACTTCTCTGCACCATAATAACGTCGATAGCGCTACAAGTATGGTTGTGTGTGGCACAGGCAAAAATAAAATACTGTGTATATAAGAGCCCACCAATTATCTGTAGGTGACAGCTTATTTCTCTGTGAGAGGTTGTCAACCTTAGTCGAGCGGCTGCTTTCTCACCTGTAATATATAATGGTGTCCCTGACTGTGCGTCCTGACTTGCTGACTTGATGCAGCTGACTTTCCATAATAGTCCGAAGCGCTCGCAGGAGGCCAATCCCTTCCTATCACAACGGCAGCGGGAACAGATTTCGGATGGCTATCGTCTCGTATCGCTCTATCGATAACAGATACCTTCCCCATCTTACTTCTACTTCGAAGTACTTCGAAGTATCCTTAGACCAGGGGTCCAGGCAATTTAGCCTTCATTCAATTCGCGCGCTCGTAGTAGTGGGCTTTTTTAGATCCAGATCCAAATCGGATCTCTACTCGAGTGCCAGATCTCCCAGAACTTTTGAAGCGTAGGCAAGTCTTGCTTGTATCGTCTGAAGCCATGAACTTACACAGTCGTGTCAAACGACGGTGTTTGAAGACTAGACRAGATGTTGAGGGATCGGTCAGAAAYTGGTCACTAGGTTACCTAGGTATGTAATTCTACCCGAGAGTTTCGGATTGTGGAATATAATTGTACTTTTGATCCAATTTTTACTTGCTGATTATCCGTGGTTGAAGAGAGTTTTCAGTAGTGGACGAGGGGTTGAGGAGCATTCAGAACAGCTCGTTAGGATTGCCTGGTTATTCCCGAGGCCAGCTCGAAAGTATCTTATCGATAGCCCATGTAACTGTTGGATTAGATATGCCGGATCAAGTTTCTGTTCCTGTTCCTGCAGCAAGCCTATTCTGGATATTTGAGTTTGTGCCTCGTTCTGACATACATGAGTCTATCCAAAGGATTTCTGTACCAGGTCCAGGTCCGAAATGTAACGGGATAAGGTGGTGCATGTTTACCCGCAGCAGACAACTTGAGTTGCTTGCAACCCACGCGTGGAGAAAACATCTTCGTCATCATGGTCGATTCTTGAAATGTTTCATGTTTCATGGCTGATTGCCCTCCCACCCCTCTTGAGGCGGGGAAGATCCCAAAGAGGGAGTTGGTAAGTCGGTGGGCTTGAGGCGACGGCGATTACGAAAGTCCATGGCTTGTGATAGTAAAGAAAGAAAGAGGGGCAAGTCGATGCAGCGCCGTAAGCACGAAGTACGAAGTACTTCGAAGTATATCGTCAATAACGGACGTGGGCGGGTTTTGATAGGCCATGAGGAAGGCAATTCAGGTACGCTCTACCATGACGTTTGGCACCGATAGGAAAATGCACGACAAGCCAAGGGAAAGGCTGTGCCTGACGCGGCCTGACGCTCATTTTTGGGCCAATCCATCCATGGATGTCTCTGGGTGAAAGCCACGAGTTGTGAGTGGTGGTTGACGTGTTTCGCGTTTCGCTCTACCGTGCTTTTCCAGATCGAATAGGATGTGTGCGAAATGATACTGTAGAAAGAAAAAGTTTCTGCAGCTGCTTCTGTCATGATGCCATCTGCGTGGACGCACATCGAAGTAGACCGAGGATGTGCTTCGTTACTGGATCAATCGTACACGTCGCAGCTTGCATGATACTGTACTTCGTATGGTCAAGTCGGCGAGCCCTCACGCTGAAGCCTGAACCTCGTCGATCGAGTGGATTCTCGAGGCTGAGCTCTGTGGTTCAGACRTCGGATCAAGCGTAAATTTGAGACTTGGGTTGCGATGAACAGAAAGCGGACAGAGAGCGAACAAGAGGAGGAGAAGCGCGCTGCAAGCGCTCACAGTGTGCCGCGGCACATACGAAGTATGCGAAGTATGAATTATTGAAGCATAACGAAGCCGGAAGATGTTTCTGCTGATGCGGTGGCGATGGATGGTGGACATGTTGCGTTTGGACGCGGTTTCGTGTATTGGCTGTGAGGTGTCGGTTTGAAGCTGCTGCGGCATCGTCCTCCACCACTTGGGAGCACTTGGGAGCACCGCGTCACGCTGCGGACGAGGAGAGAGATTGACCGGCAGCTGGAAAGTTCCCTCCTGCTGAGTACTCCGTACGCCTTCTTACCCAACGTAATCATGGTTGGCTTCATCGCCAGTCTTCAAAGCGACGGCTTCGTGATCGAGCTTCGACGAGCCCCCGCACACCACACCACACCACTCCTCCGTATTCCATACAGAGACAGAAAAAGATTCGTGATGGTGGAGACCGGCGACGCGACTGAGCAGAGTTCATCGCGCGCTGTCTACCCAGGTAGGTACGAGTTCGGTGCGGTACGTATGTATGCGTCGTACTTATGCAGGACGGTCGTATGGATGGATGCTGGATAATCTTGTGTGCTCGTTTCCTCGGGCTTATGCATGCATATTATTTGCTGGACCAATGCATCTGGCGCGCGAAGTCTCGCCGCTTTGGTTGAGGGCGATGAGAGGGCGACGGCTTGCGCATGGTGCATAATTCGAGTGATTTACCCAAGCTGAGTGGTTCGTGTAGAAAGACAGGCTGGCACAATTCGCAACTGGGGTGAAGGATGAGTAGGATCAAAGCAGAAAAGCAGCAYGGGAAAAAGGCCGYAGAGGCAGGGCAAAGGCAGAGCAAAGACACACACACCAGCACAGTAGTGAGCACACCACCAAGAAACCTCCCTCAAAGATTCGCTCGCTCGCTCGCTGCTCTGATTCATACTTCTACTTCTATCTGATGCTGCTCGTCGTCCRCCAGACCCCAATCACGTCGATCCTTAGCCCAGCTGTCCAACCAATAGTGTCATCGTCCCACCACCAGGAAAAGTCCCGGAGAATCCAGCGCGGCCGGTGTGGGTGGAGCCGGGTACTTCGATACTTCGTACTTCTGAATGGACTCAAGGCTTGGAGACACACTTGTATGGATTCTGCTATACAATACCTTGTCTGTCTCTCTTTCAGACTGTCTTTATGGTCTAAAGTGCCCAGGTGGGGTGTGATTATGCCTTTCTGGGCTTGGTTCTGTCACTTCATCAACGAAATAGAAGTACGAAGTACTTCTAAAGTAGCACGCCGTCAGGGTCGAATTTGGCACCGCCTAGCGTCGAACACGGCTGACGAGGGTCTTTGATACCCCTGAACTTCGTCTACCGGGCTGGATTTAGAATACAATAGTGCCCATCCAGTGGCATTCACACCCACCCACCCATCTATGGATCCCATCCCACCTGCATCCCATCCTGCCCTGCCCATGTTACTTACAGTACCTCCATCCACTTACTTCGTAGAAGTACTTCGCACTGTATCGTCCAAGTCGTGTTGCCGGCTCCCCCAGAGACATGGGTCTAGCCATCAACGCCCTCCTCCAACCACTCACATCGTCTCTATCACCCTTCCAAAAGACCAGCCGAGTGCGCCAGGAAACCCACCCACCCCATTCACCATGCCATGCCATCTGCTCACCCATGYTTGTCCTCCCATGTCTGCCATGTCCACCATGTCCTTCACCTGAGACCATGCCTCTACCCTGAGGTGCCTATCTTGTCTTCTATCGCCCGTTGATCAATCCATCAATCTTTTTACTTTATTTGCAGGGTCCCCGTCACCACCACGCTCGTTTGTCCGTTGTTATCCCCCCATCACGCCAATCCGACTTCTTATACCGTACGCTCGGTTTCTTTTTGTATATCGACACTCTTTGGATCATCTTCGATTTGTGCTTTCATAAACAGCCTCCTCGATTTTCTTCCGTTACCTTCCTTTGGAATCCTGCTGCCACCTGTGTACCATAACCACTCCTCGTACCGAACGAACCGTCGATAATACCAAAACGAAACAGTGCTCCCATCGAACTCCAAGCCTCAGCCACGAGCGAATGTATAATCAGCCTCGATAAAATATATCTATTAGACAGTCTTGGAAGAATCAAGCTGTTGTCCAGTCACTCCCTATTCATACCATCTTCTTCTACCAGCAAACTTCGAGCATCAACGCCTTTGACCAGCAGAAGCCCTTTCTGTGTACGAAAATATATTAATCAATCAACTCGAACAACTTGAATCGACTGCAAACAGTACGTATACCGAATATCCCACTTGGGCCAGCCATCGGAAGAGAGGAGGTCGTCGAGGGAGCGGAAGAGGAAAGAGGAATGAAGACTGACACTTGACAGTCCCGTCCAGCCGAACAACCATCAATCAACTCGAAATGGATTCCGCATACCCACACGCTCCAGTAATGGGACAATCACCGTTCTTTTATTACAACCCGGATCCAAAGCCAGACAACCGTCAACATGGCCATTTCTCGCAACACCCAAATAATGTCCAGGGACCAGTGTATCACCCACACGTACACCCCATGCCATCGACGCCAATCTATTCGCGACCAAATTCGTCTTGTTCACAGCCGCCGATGCAGCCGCAGATGTTCAATACCGGTTTCGTTGCCAATATGACGCCCATGGCCTCCCCTCGTCCGATGTACCAGAAGCCAACAATCTTGATCCAGGAACACGCCCCAAGGCTGCGAATGGACTCCGAGACTAACGAGGCCGACATGTACTATTACCCATCGACGCCACCCTTGTCATCGTCCGGAAGTGTAATCAGCAGTCCCTCYAGCTGCGACTCCCTCCACACGCCCATGAACACCGTCTTCTTCGGTCTTGAGGGATTCGAAGGGGTCAAGGAGGGATGTGAAGGCGACGTTCAGTCTGAGAATCTTGCCGGCGGTGACTGGGCAAGATGCGGATCACCACCGATGACACCAGGTATGTTGCTTCTTCCGCTGCTCCTCCGTCCTCCAATCTATCTGCAACGTGAGATATGAGGGTGATATTTCATCGTATAAGTTTTAGATGTTGCCCAGGGTGCTATGGAGACTGATCCGTGGTCAATTTTACAGTGTTCATCCACCCCAACTCGCTTACGAGCCACGCTAGCGAGCTGCTCTCTGCGACAAGCTGCCCTTCGCTTTCGCCCAGCCCTTCCCCTTATCCACGATCAGTCATTTCAGAACAGGACTTTGACTTCTGCGATCCACGCAACCTCACTGTTGCATCCGGTGCTGCATCAGCTTCATCTGCGGCTCCATCGCTCACGAAGACCGCGGCTGAATTCCCTGCGCTGCCCACACTCTGTGCCGGAGACGACGAGGAACATCGCTTCATGCTGGGGGGTGAATCTTTTGATAAAGCTGCAAACGCCCACCACGCAAAATTCAACTTCTCGGCACCAACACACCACGGTCTCCCCACCTTTGATCAGTTCTCTGATTTGGACTCTGAAGAAGACTTCGTCAACGGACTTGTCAACTTCCCAAGCACCGACAACGTTCAATTCCTTGGCAACAAGAGACAACGCACTTCGTCTGGTTCAGACCTTCTCTCAATTCACAGCGAGCCCTTCGTCATCGAGGACGATTTCGAGGACTTTGAAGAGTTCGACGAGTCGGAACAATTTGCTACCGCCTGTCTCCCTAGCCCACCCTCCTCTGGCTCTGAAGCCGAAGTCAAGAAGGAAAAGAAGACCAAAAAATCCAAGAAGGCTCGCCGTGACGAGGAAGACGACTCAACAGACTTCGACAACCTTGTCCGGTCCCGCAAGTACACCGTCCCAATGAACTCTGCATCAGCCGACGAGAGCTCGACCGAAGGTCAGCATCTCCACTCGACTGCCCACAGCCAATCCGGCTCGTCAGAGCATCACGGCACCAGCTCCGTTGCAGACTCCGAGTCTGGCACACCCCAAAACGCACCCGTCAACCGACGTGGACGTAAGCAATCTCTCACYGAGGATCCATCCAAGACCTTCGTTTGCGAGATCTGCCACCGTCGATTCAGAAGACAAGAACATCTCAAGCGTCACTACAGATCACTCCACACCGAAGACAAACCATTCGAGTGTCACGAGTGCGGCAAGAAGTTCTCTCGAAGTGACAATCTGTCCCAGCACGCTCGCACACACGGAAGTGGAGCTATCGTCATGGGCGTACTGGAAGACGGCGAAGTGCCCAGCGATCACATGGATTCACCTAGTGATGGCGAACAAGTACATCACCTTGGTGGCATCCTCTACAATGTTGCACAAGCCGCCTCTGGCAGCGATACCGACAACTCTTCTGGCAATGACAGCCGCAAGAAGCGTAAGCGTTCCGACTAGACACATCTGCTTCCTTGATATGTTCGACAACATCAAGTCACGGCTCTAGATATGATTTTCACGAAACCAAAATAGCGTCTTCTTTCTTCGGTCTTGCTCGGTTCTTGGGGGAATAAACGGTCTCGCGACCACCACTTGATGTTACCATGACGAATTGGGTTCCTCGATCTCAAAAAAGTGTTTGCCTTTGTCAATTTCTTCACTTCACTGTATCAAAATTCCTCTTGTTTCACAATTTTCTGTACCGATTTAGCGTCATGACTGTTCGATTTACCTGGGTATACGGAGGAGGCAGGCGTGTATTCTGACGAAGGGATCAAGTGTTTTGGATTTTGCCTTTCTCTACGATCGTTGTAATCCAAACTTCTGCAACGGGTAGCGGGTCGAATCGTTGCAGTCTCTGTCTGGCAAACTTTATTGCACTTCTTTGCTTTTCTCTTTGATCGGAATCTTTCGCGCAGGCCACGAGGAACTTTTGTACTGTACACCACCTGCACCAACACTAGCACCGCCATCCTCTGAGATGGCACAAAAACACATGTATAGAATTTCGTCACCATCTACAAATAACACATCATTCACAATCATGCGTGATATAAGTGATATACATCTGTAGTTTCTTTACCTTAATTGTGCCTAGGCCTTTTTCAAATCCGAAGTTTTGTGGGTGGAGTCTAGGGCAAGGAAAATAATGAAAAACACTTTTCGGCCTGAGGTTTTGATCTCCTAACTTCACCACCCCACCACCTACTCCCATTAACACCCCTTCTCAGCGTTCGCGCTCATCTTCAAAAGCCCATCAATTYAACGACCGAGACCTAGTGAGCGGTATCGAATCCCAATCCGTCATTCTCGATGAGTGATAGTCACAACTCTGTGAATCGATCGACATCACGCGCCATCTCTTTCTCAGACACTGCACTGTGCTATACAGCACGTATTCCTAGACATATTTTCGTTCATCATGGATGATTCATGATAGATATACCTAGGGACATTGAATACTCGCTAGCTAGCTGAGCTCAGGCTCTCGCTCGCGTGCTCGCTTCGGCATGACCGAAGCACTTCACATCATCGCGCTTGTTTCGGGCGGCAAAGATGGGTTTTACTCGGTGTTGCATTGTTTGAGAAATGGGCATCGGGTTGTTGCGTTGGGGAATTTGTATCCGCCGAGTGGGAGGGCTGCGCTAGCGGGAACTGGAAATGGTGGGAGTGATGCGGTGGTGGCTGGGGAGAATGTGGAGGAGGAGTATGATCTTAATAGTTTCATGTATCAGACGGTGGGACATACGGTTGTTCCGTTGTAYGAGCGGGCGCTGGGGATCCCGCTKTATAGACAGGTSATTGTGGGGGGGAGGGGGAGGGAGGGGGTTGTTTATGAACGGGGAGAGGTGGGGGATGGGGAGGGGGATGAGGATGAGACGGAATCGTTGGTTCCTTTGCTAAGGAAGATTATGAGGGCGCATCCAGAGGCGAATGCGGTTTGYACGGGGGCTATATTGTCGACTTATCAGCGCACGAGGGTTGAGGACGTGGCGGTKAGGTTGGGATTAACGCCGGTGTCGTTCTTGTGGAAGTATACTGTGCTGCCGCCGGGAAGACAGATGGGGTTGTTGGAGGATATGGAGACKRYGGGACTKGARGCGAGRATTGTTAAGGTTGCGAGTGGAGGGTTGGATGAGGGATTCTTGTGGGAGGATGTTGTGGAGAGGAGGATTAGGGGGAGGGTTGAGAGGGCAATGAGGAGGTTCGGGAGGGAGGGTGATGGGGCTTTTATTGGGGAGGGTGGGGAGTTTGAGACGTTGGTTGTTGATGGACCGAGGGGGTTGTTTAAGGGCCGAGTTGAGGTGGAGGAGGAGGATAGAGTAGTTGTTAGGGAAGGGGGCGGGGCTGCTTGGTTGAGGGTCAAGAAGGCGAGAGTTRTTATGAAAGAGGATGATACTTCTCCGGTTGTCGAATGTCGAATTCCTGGTCTTCTGGATCCGATATTCGTTAAGATTCTCGGCAATCTGAGAGAGCCGCAACAACTCACTACGGACCTACCATCATCACTATCGACATCTAATCGCAGGAATCCCATTGCTCTCATTACCAGTAACAAATCCACAAACTTCAGCTGGAGCCTCTCTCCTTCGCCATCAACAACCAATTCCTCAGTTACAGCTCAATCTACCGATATGATATCCCAGCTCACCAATCTATTAGACGCACACAACCTCCCTACAACAGCAATAACCTCAACCACAATCCTCCTCTCCTCAATGTCAACCTTCGCAGACGTCAACAAAATCTACGCAACCCTCTTTACCCACCCTCTGCCTCCATCACGCGTAACCATAGCCCTAGGCACCCTCCTCCCTCCATCCACCCATCTCGCCATACACGTCCAAGTAAACCCCAACACAACCCCAACCGTCCCACGAACAGGCCTCCACGTACAAAGCAGATCCTACTGGGCACCCTCAAACATCGGTCCCTACTCCCAAGCAATCTCCCACGCCATCCCCTCCTCTAACAACCGCCTCGTCTGCATCGCCGGTCAAATCCCACTCATCCCATCAACAATGACCCTGCGCACTTCAGAAGATTTCGCCTTCCAAGCCACCCTATCTCTCCAGCATCTCCATCGTATAGCGCTCGATATGCACGTCTCATGGTTCACGTCTGCGGTCGCTTATCTTCCACGGTCGACAGCTAGCACGAATGAGGTACATGCTTCGATTGTGGGGCGGGCGTGGGCGTTGCTTCATGCGAGACCGGCTGCAGATGAGGAGGGTGATACGGAAGAGAGGGATTTGTGGGAGGAGAAATATTATGGCTCTACGCAGGCGTACGGGAGTTCTGAAGGTGTGAAAGAGTTGCCGGATTGGGAAGCCGTAAGAGGGGAGGAGGGGAGCGTACCACCATGTTTCGTAGCGGAGGTGGAGGCGTTACCGAGGGGTGCKCATAAGGGGGTTACGGGGGATGGCATAAGGGTGTATCCGATGGTGAAGAGAGAGGGATGGACGGTGAGTCAGACTGAGTTTGCGGGGAGATTGGAGAGTGTGGTTATGATTGCGTATTCTGAGGATGATGAGGTGATAGAGGGGCGCTTGAGGGAGTGTATGGAGGCTTTGGGTGTTGGGAGTGGGGAGCCGGATATAGCTTATGTTGAGGAGGGAATGGTGGACTGGTGGAGGAGGATGGGTGAGAGGAGGGGTTGGAAAGGGGTGATGGTTCCTTGTTTTAGACTTTGGGACGGTGAGGGAGGGAGGTTGAGTGTTGTTTTGTTGTTTGATACCCCTATGATTGAGATGTAGATAAGTTGTGCAAAGGACGTCCTATAGCTATATACATATATTTACATATGTAGTTTGTCTCTTTCATCGGAGCTAGGCTGTTCAATTTTGACCTTGGTTGTGTCTTCGAGATATCATGTATCATGTAACTTATCAAGTATGGGAAAGTGCTAGTGGTGAAGTAAATTGATGAGTAAAATGTAATAAGAAACAATTTGTGTTCCTTTGGGGATACTTGGAGCGTCTGGTTGTCGACTTCACCGCCTTCTGATTTAGCTGACAACGGCAGTAAATGTGGCAGCTACAGCCTCGCGACTAGGAAAGCAGTACAAGCAATAATGATATATCACAGCTACTTCGTACATTGAAAACATGAGTTAAGCTTGTGTTATCTGTCAGATGCAATGGCCCAGCCATCCTCGAGTTCCAAGGTCACAGGTAAACCACTCCCTCAGCATTCAATGCTCCCAAAAAGCCACTGACACAGTATCAGTCCAGTACTTCGATCCTCACAATGTGTACCAGCTCCTCTCCCCGGGCCTTCTCCCTCGACTCCCCCTCCAAAACCTCCATTGGGAATCGCACAGTCGTCCTGTCCGCTCCATAGACACTCTCCATATCGATCTCGTCCCCTCCAGACAAGACTCGCGCCCCGGTTCAACAGCCACCTCAACAGCGAACAGCAACGTCAATCTCTCGCGAGTAAAAAGCGAAGATTCGACCGCAAGCGGGGACGATGGATTCCGAACACAGAATCTGAGCCAGGCAGCTACAGAGAGGCCCGACTCGCGGACAGAAGGGGGAACTAAAGCTACCACCAAAGAACGAAGACACCAAATCCCCGGCCTACGACAGACCCCATACCTGAAAGTCTTCCTGTTACGATGTGACGATAATGAAACATACAAAGCGACCGCTCGTCGAGAAGTGCGGGAGTGGATTAAAGAGCATACCCCACCGTCCCAGAGCCATTCCAAGCAGAACACGCAGGAGAATCACGATGCGTATGAATGGATTATAATACATGTGGTGGTTCCCAATACGGCTGCGGCGACACAGCCTAAGACAAATGGGAGGAGCGCCGAAAGTAGTTCTGGGAATGCGGCCGAGAAGGCGGCGGCGAGATGGAGGGGCGGCGGCTCTTCGACTATTCTTGAGAAGCTGAGAGCGGATTTCAATGGCTCGTCTAAGTCGGCTGTTGATCGTATTGCGCAGATTCGGATTGGTGTCAATGATGTGCCGTATGATATATTACCCCGTGTTGTGCCCGCTATACCAGGCTCGTACAGCGAAACGCCGCAGGAGAATGARAATGCGTGGATTGATCTTGTTTCGAAGCTGAAAGTGCAGATYCTGGCGTCTTTTGATATGCGGGTTAGTCAATATGAGGAAGAYATCCGGGAAAGAGACGCTCAGAGGAGTTTGCCTGGGTGGAATTTCTGTACCTTTTTTGTGCTGAAGGAAGGGTTAGCAGGTGGCTTTGAGAGCGTTGGTCTTGTTGAAGATGCACTAGTAGGATATGATGAATTGGCTGTTGGCCTCGATGCAATTGTGAGAGAGCAAGCTGTGGCTGGATCCGGTCCGCAACATGGCGGTTCTTTTTTACCATATACGGAAGATTTGAAGCAACAAGCTGAAAAGACGAGAGCGGCTATCCTGAAGGATATGGGTCAGGAAGATGTCGAATCAGACGATCCCATTGATCTACAGTCCACCCCGGACTCGAGCGACCGGCAAGTGGATGAGATCACTATTGATTCATCGAAGAAGAATTATCGACACCTGATACTGTCAAACGATATCTCAATCTTTGACTTTCGTTGTTACATCTTTTCCCGTCAACTGTCGCTGCTGCTTCGTCTCGCAAACGCATGGTCATCGCAAGAGGAACTTCTTGCAAAACTCAAGGAACAACGAGAATCCAATCTACAGGGAGTTGCTGCGCGACTGCCTGCGACGAAGCCTGCTACCGAATCAGAGAACTTGGTGGTACTGGCGAAGATCTGTAGCAGGACTTTAGATTTCGTCGCCTCTATCTCACAGATTCTTCGAGATGATATTTGGACTTCACAAATGGACCCGAAACAGGCGGGTCAAAAGGCAGATGAGAATGAAACTAGTCTGCCAACACCACTGGATCCTATTATGGCAAAAGTTGTAGACAATATCACGTCTTCTTTCACGTTTGCGGTAGCACAGCAGATACTTGCACAGACTTCTACCAAAGCTTTACCGATTCCTCCATCTACTCTTGCGCCGCCCAGTGCTAAGATCGGGCTGGATGGGCAGGAGCCAAAAGCTTCGATTCCGGAGCCGAAGACTATGATGCATCCGGCGCGAAGTACTTCTCTAGCTGTTCGGTCAAGTTCGAGAGAGCGCTCAAGTGGTGGAGCTAGTAATCGCAGTTCGAGTGTTCCTGACCACGGTTCTTCTTCTACGTTTATCAAGGTTGGGCTGGAAGAACTTGCAGGTCATAGAGCTGAGCTCTACTTGTTGTCTCGAAACGTTCTAGAGCAGGTTGGGAAGGAGCGTGACTGGAGTACTGGCTGGTGTGAGATGGCTCAAATGCAGGGGAAATCTACTGCCATGGAAGAGGTTGATCTCGATGGCGATGATACGGGATCGCAAGCTCTATCGAAAGGAGAACCATCRATTCCGGCGTCTTTTCATGGCATCCAAAACAAGCTTTTGCGAACTGCTCTAGATGCTCAAGACGACTTTTTCCGCCTGTACGAGACGCTCACTGACAAGGCATTGAGACACTACACGGTTGCTGGCTACAAACAGTCTGTGCTGTCTACTATGGCTGACTTGGCCATTCTGAAATATCATCTTAAGGATTATGCTGCAGCTGCTTCATACTTCTATAGAATGACACCATCATATGGAGAAGGTGGCTGGTCTCAAGTCGAGATATCGATGTTGGTTCTGTATGCAACGTGTTTAAAAGAGCTTCAACGAAAGGATGAATACGTGCGGGTGGTTTTGAAGCTATTGTCAAAGGCGGCGAGCAATGAGAAGGCGAGACTTTCTCGCAAGTCGACTTTGACSGTGGGGAAGATGTCTAATTTTGAATCCGAGGAAACTGTGTCTACGGCGGGATATCTGGATGGGCTTCTACAAATTACCAAAGCGCTGCCGCAGGAGGTTCGGGTCCCGCTTCAAAATTTCTTCGGTCGTCTAGATGTTGATGGAACGTCGCTCTATCATCCGAAGCAGGACAGCTTCACGTTGCAGCTACGACTTAGGTATCTACTTGAAGATGATCTTGTTGTTGAGAAGACTAAAGTAAGGATCAATGCTACGATTGGAGAGACGAACAGGGAAATATGGTTGGAGTCTAACGGGCCAACTACGTTCAAGAACGGCACGGCTACCGTTCGTGTACATGCTAATGTAAGTAACAATGTACTCCTGCCAGCTCTGAGATGCTAACTGTCTAGGTCATTGTACCAGGCACCTACACCGTTGGACATGTTAGTCTGTATTCCAATAACCTAGTTCTCGAATACGAACATGGAAGCCCATCACTTCCGAACAAGAGCGATGATTTCTTCAAGTGTCCCAGGATTCTTCTCTACCATCGACCAGAAGCATTTGACGTAAAGTTATTCGCTTCGAAATATATGCATCTTGACCGAAATAGATCTCTAGAATTGGAGTTGTCATCGGGATGGAACGACGTGATCGATGGCGAACTCCACATCAGAGCGGCCACGGCTGGAATGAGAATTCAGACAAGCGAGGCAACTATTGCAAGTGGATCGCTTGAGCTGTCCAAGAAATTAGAGGCTGGTGTGATACGATTTAGCGCTCTTCCGTCTYATACTACCTCCAAAATTAGAATTCCTTTCAATTTGGAACACGACTCGAACGATATTTCTCTCAAGATTGAGATTTCTTACACGACTGAGAATGGTACCTTTTTCTTCGCTACCCTTCCGACTATGTCGATCATGCTCCCGCTCGGAGTTAATGTTCAGGACGTCTTTAAGCACAAGGCTTTGTTCTCAAAATTCACCATCTCCTCCGCMACTTCCAGCCCTTTACGGCTGTTAAGTTCCCGATTGGAAGGCTCCGATATATTCGAAGCTCAATGTGGAGTCACTTTCTCTAATCCGCTAGTGRTATTCCCACGTCAACCAGCGTCGATGCTGTATAAGATAACCAGAAGCTCAAAAGACACGAGTTCGATTGCTAAGAAAGATCGAAAGACGTCGATGTCACTTATACTTCATTACGTCTGTCTCGAAGAAGAGATCGATAACGCTGTCACGACAAGTCTCAAAGAGGCACTSCAAGATACTCCATTACAGCCATATGCTCGCCTCCTTATCCCAACGGTTCTCCGACAACTTCAATCACGTCTCTCACCATACGACCTCGAGCGTATCGCAGTTCTGAGCGAAGTGTCAACCTCATCTCTCATCAACGTAAAATGGAAAGACTACTTCCTAGGCCTCGGAAAATCCCTAGATTCCAACGAAGACACCGCCATCCTCCTCTCCCGTGGCCTCGAAACCTGGCAGCAGAATACCCCAACTATACCCCTGATCCCCATTTCCATAACCGAAACAACAATYKCAACGAGCCGCTCCATCATCATCCCCGTCGACGTCCCCCGCGTAACAGTCGTCCACACAGTTGATCTCAAGCTCTCTCACACCTCCCCCGTCTCCTCCACCAGCGCAGTCGCAGCTTCGAACCAGCCGATTCCTGCAGCGTTGCATATTAAATGGACACGAATCTGGGACATCGTCGAGAGCTCGGACCCTCCTTCTCCGACTCACGATATCGAGTTCTACTATGAAGTTTCTGGCGCGACGGATACATGGCTTATTGGCGGAAAGCGAAAGGGGCATTTTAAAATCCCCTCAMATCCATCATCATCCAACTCTCACCTGCCTTCTTCCCAACACCAAAGCCTCTCTTTCCCAATCGTACTCATCCCACTCCGTGAAGGGTTTCTGCCGTTTCCGAGTGTGGATATCAAAGTGGCGCCGGTGGCGAGGGTGCTTAAGGCTGATGGTGAGGGTGGTGGTGGTGGTGGGGAGGAGTCTGGAAGAGCGAAAATGACGGTTACGAGTGAGATGGATTATAGGAATGCCGGAGAGGGGATTAGGGTTGTTAGTCAGGCGTGGAGGACGACGGTTAGTTTGGATGCTAGTGGACCGCAAGTGAGGGGAGGGGGGTTGGTGGAGGGGAGGTTGTGAGTTAACTGTTGATGAAGATGGATTAGACACTACTGTAGCTACTCTTTGATTAACAGAGTGGCACGAGGAACTCAATGACCAACTCGATGGATCATGAAAAAGTAGATATATGTATTTCTACATATCACGGTTGATATGTGCGTGCGATGAAATATCGTATCGTATCGTACGCTTCAAAGCTAGCTACACCTACCTACACCCAAGACAGTCCATCCGCTTTCCAAACTCACGTATCATCAAGACCCCTTATCCAGCGCATCTTTTCGAGACTGCACTTCCTATCCCCTTCCTACGGCGTGGTATGTACCTCGCCTAAAGCAGTCACATGTCCCGAGGCGGCTAAATGCTTGCTTGCCTACGCGTCTTACATCCGAGGAACAGCTCATGAGTGTCATCTAGACTCTGCATCATCGAGTTGTTTTGTGTTGTTTTGTGTTGTTTTGAATGTGTACTGCTGAGCTGTGGTGTTGATCTGGGATTGTTTTATTTGGTGTGTGGGATTTTGGATTGTGGGTGGGATTGGGATTGTGAGTGTGAGATTGTGAGATTGTGAGATTGGGAGTGTGTGAGATTGTGCTGTGAGATTGTGTGGGGTTTACGTGCTGTGTAACGGGTGGAAACATAAGGAGTTTTTGAGATTGGGAGGTTGGGAGAAGAGGAGAAGTATTTGAGGGGATATTCACGCTGTGTGCGGTACGAGCTAGGAAGGAAGGAAGGAAGGAAGGAAGGTGAGATAGGGAGGTAAGCCGGCTGGGTATACATTCATATATCTTCCTCTCCCTCTATCTCGAATTCATTCATAACTAACACCCTCAGAACACCACACCCCAACAACCAACCATGTCTCCTCCCCTCCCCCAAACAATGCGCGCCCTAACCATCACCGCATTCTGCACCCCCTCCTCCTACGGCATCTCCACCCAACCGCTCCCCACGATCACATCGCCAGACGAGGTGTTGATTAAAGTTCGTGCGGCGAGTGTGAATCCGATTGATGTTAAACTAGCCAGTGTGTGCGTATTGACCTTTTCCGAGCCAAGGGGGAGAGGAGAGAGCTAATATCTGGTGTGYGAGGTAGGGAAATGGGGAAAATGCTCGGGCAATCCTCTCGCTTCCCGAAGATCTTGGGGCATGATGTCGCGGGTGTGGTGGTTGGTGTGGGGTCTGGGGTAAGGAGCTTGAAGGTTGGTGATGAGGTGCGTATGGAAGATTGTGGATGGGGATAGGTAGTGTGGGAGGGAGAATGCTGATGGGGTTATGTGCTAGGTATTCTCGAGGGTTGAAGCTAGACATCAAGGGACGATCGCTGAGTTCGCGCTCTCGTGCGAGCGAGCAACGACGAAGAAGCCGGAGGGGATAGACTGGGTCGAGGCTGCGAGTCTGCCGCTGGTAGGACTGAGTGCTTTGAGAGTATATCCCATCCCATCCCATCCAACATAACCCCTCCCCCACCCCTCCAGCTCCCTAACTAAATCCCCCAGTGTTTCCACCACGCCACGACGCACCTCCCCAACGGCCTCGCAGGCAAAACAATCTTCATCCCCGCCGCCCTCAGCGGCACCGGCTCGCACGCCATCCAACTCGCCAAAAACGTCTTCGGCGCCGCGAAAGTAATCACAACCCTCTCCCCCTCCAAACGCGCCCTCCTCCCCACCTACCTCCCGCACGCCATGCCCGACGTCATCATCGACTACACCACCGAAGACGTCAGCGCGCGCATCGGGAAGGGCACCGTGGATTTCATGTACGACACGACGGGCGAAGCGCTGAAGTACAGGTCGCTGGTGAAGCGAGGCGGCGTGATCGCGAGTCTGGGTATGGTGCCCAGTGGGTCGGAGTTTAATGCTGCGATGGGTGGGAGGATTGCGTGGTGGGTTGTGATGGGTATGGATGTCCTGGATTGGGCTGTGAAGACGTGGTTGTGGGTGTGTGGCGTGCGGTATATGGCGCTGGGGTCGATGGGGGGGAGGGAGGATTTGGAGATGTTGGCCGGGTGGTTGGAGGGGGGGGAGGTTAGGGGCGTGGTTGGGAGGAAGGTGGGACTCGAGGATGGGGAGGGGATTAGGGAGGGTTGTGAGATGTTGTATATGGGGAAGGGGATGGTGGGGAAGTTGGTTGTTGAGATGGATTGAGGGGGGGGAGGGGGTGGGAGTGGCGGTCTGATTGTGAGATGAAGTAATACTTTCTTTCTTTCTCGTTTTGAGATCGGGCACCAGTATTCATTTTCTTCCGCGAAAGTATCTATATTATTGATGTTATAGTACTCCCCTTATTCATCTCTTCTCTTCTCTAGCCACTCATCTTAATATTCTAACTCTTATATGAACTTCATCACGTACTGTGCAGCATTGTATACACCCCCCACAAAAGCAGACACTCATCAATCCCCTCCCTCCATCCCGATCCGAATTCATCCGCTCACTCACTCTGTAGCACATCCTTCACGCATACATACACAGCCGTAAATATCACCGACGGTCACATTCCGACGTGACGTGACTAGTCAGTCGTGGTAAGCTCACATGTATGTATGTATCTGACTGCATACACAGATATGCTAGAGGTACGAGAGGTACGACGACCGATGGGTGTTTATATGGTGGACTGAATGGTAAGGTATATGGTGGGGTGAATAGTAAGGTATATATGTTTCGATTAATAATGATAATAATGATAAGGATAATTGGGATTAGAGTTGGAATTGGAATTAGAATACCTACTAATACATATACCTACTTTCTACATCTACTTTCTACGTCTACTTTCTACGTCTACTTTCTACGTCTACTTTCTACGTCTACTTTCTACATCTACTTTCTACGTCTACTTTCTACATCTACAGTACGTTGTCCGCAAAGTAGAAATGTACATCTCACCCACGATGGCGATGGCGGTGTTTCGCCAACAGACGCAGAATACATAGGTACTTCGTAGATTAAGGTAGATTAAGGTGGGATCCCGAGGTCTACACCTGGGCAAGTTACCTGACGGTTCTTTAGGTGATTAAGGATTAAGGATTTATACTACCTTGGTACTAAGTAGTATTTAGCTGTTTACTTGGATGGTAAATTGATTGATAGCTTGTTGTAGTTTATTTTATAGGACGTATAGTTAGGAAATGTGAAACATGTAAGATAATTCTATCTCACAACATACGGAGTACTACTTAGAAGTACATGTACAGTACAGTACATGTGGTAGGCGGTATCTGCACTCGCACCCGAGCCCCATGATGATTTGCGGGTTTGCATAGGTGGTGTGGGCGGGAACTTGGAGGAGATGGGCCAATGGGAGGGCTGTGCCTGGATTAGTCAGGGGAGGAGCCGAAGGTGGTAAATTATTTTGGGTGTGAGGGGTTAGGCTTGATTTGATGATAGATAGGACGATATTAATAGTGATTATATTATTAAATAGGGAGAGGATCTTTAGGTTAAGGTAGTTGAATAGTAGATGAGGTTTTGTAACTGATTTACTCCGTACCTCCGTAAGGGTTCGTCGAAACTGGGATTTCTTAGATGGTTTAGTTTGAGGGAGGCTGTGCGGCTTTGTATTCTTGGGAAGGACTTGGGTTTCTTGGATGTGAAGGTTAGATACGAAGAAAGTAGAATAGTAAGAAGGTAATTATTATTAAGAAACTTAAAACCTTGGAAATCTCGGGATTGAATTGTATAGTACATTTAAATGCTCCGTATATCTCTGCATACACCGCGATGAACTTACACGGCTGTAGCTGAAGTATTAGTCTAATGCACAGCCGGGTAATTGACCAGATGAACCTAATTCCGAAATCGTACCGGGAGAGCTGTGATGACGTTACAGAAGTACAGATTGGTAAATGATCATGAGTGTTGGTACACGATGTGCGACGAGGAATGTGCCGGTCTGAGCAGTCTTGCAGCTGTTGGCAGTCGTGGCCAGCTTTGAGCAGGCAGATAACGAAAATCAACGTCGAAGGATTCCGTGGGATCTACGTACAGTGACACGACGAGGTGTGTACGTTGGGAGCTGGAAAAGTGGTGTTGGGAGGATTCGTTGGCAGCCTGTTCGTGGACCACGATAGCAATTGCAAACTGTTGGTATGGAGGCTCAGAAAGCTGTGAAGGGGGCGGGAGTTAGCCACTTGTGAGGGGTGTCGTGTTTGGAATCCGATACTATATTGGAATATCTATCAGATTCCTATATGATTCGTGTCTTGTTTCTCCTAGAGGAAAGATTTTTGGAAAGAATTGAATACTGTATATCCAGTGCGCCACGCGTCCATCCTACATTCTGCAGCTCAAGCTACACCAGCCCGTATCTGTAAGGCGTACGGATTCTGAGCTGGAAGAGAGAGAAAGATCTCGACGGAGGTTGATTCTCGCCCACGCACACCCCCTACGAACCACGTCAGGCTCCGACGAATCTAAGATCTTTAATTTTCTCCCACGACAGCACATCTCCACGCGCCTCTGGTGTTGTGGGGTACACGTCGTCAACCTGTCCGGATCATTATTCCCATTTCCATCATAGCCCGCTTCATCTCCCGCGGCATCCACTTGGAGAGGGTCATTCCGTGCGCCGGCGGGTGTTCATCTCAGGTTTTGCGAGATTTGAGTCTGGGGCCGAGATTGGCTGGTGGTCGAGAACAGCCGCTTTCACAACCGCGAAAGGACGGTCCGAAGTACGGTATCATTGTGACTGTACGGATTCGACAGATAGGAGATTGTATGGCAGGCAGAGTGAGAGAATAGTAATTCAGACGCGGGAGTCATCGACAGCTATTTTCGACGTTCTCGCGCGGAGGAGCAAACTAAACGACAGGGCAGATTTATATAGACGCTCACCATCTGCCGTGGAAACGCCTGTGTGCTGTACGATCCACGGTCGCAACGCAGATACAGTACAGAGATATTCAGGAAACGGTCCGCAATCTACAGCGAAGGGAAGCACTGGAAAACGCCAAATACTGTGAAGTACGACCTCCAGCAGTCGCTTATCCTGTCATTGCCAGCCAAGCGAGCGCGGTGTCTTGCCTGCTGACCGCTGAAGCGAAGCCTGACCAAGCCTACTTGGAAAGTATCATTCCCTAAAAACATCCCGAGGTCCCCCTGTGGCCTCCTTTCGACTGCCCGCCCAGGCTGCCCAGGTGCCAGGCCAGCTGCCCAGCTGCTTGATCGAGCGCTGTGATCGAGCGCTGCTGATCTCGCCAAGCGCTACACCTCACTCCGACCAACAGCGGCCAGCCAAACGCGGTCCAAACCCCCTTTCACATTACAGAGCAATTAACGACTTCAGTAGCCTGTCAACAAGGGTTCTCACGACTTCAACACCTTGTTGTCGATATACATGGGTTGTAACCCTTGATATCAAGGGTTATAATCCTTGTTGCCAAGTATATTACCTTGTCATCTAATTATACAGTCCCTGCCAGCTTTATCGAGTGTTTCGCTCTCGTTGTCGCTATTATTAAAAGCTTTACAAATAATCAAAGATGTCTTGAATTACGTATTACTAACCTAGAATATAATTGTACAAGTGTATAAGTGTACAATTGATATAAAGGAGCGATTAAGTAGGTACTAATTGTTATTTAATCTTGTGCTTAACGTTAAAGTGTCTTGTAGAGATTTTCTCTCCTTCTTTTCTCATTAATACTATTATTAATTATCTCTTGATTATTAACTCTTGTCTATATAGTCACGTCACTCTTTTAATCATTTCTTTTATAATAGATTCTCTTACAGGATAGTCAGCCACTACCGAGCTCAGATCTTAACATAGATCTATCGATTCGGCCTCCTCCTTTACGACGCCTTAGAACTAGGAAATTATCGAACAAGCGCAAGATCGCAGGATCACAGAGAGATAAGGAATATATAGGTGGACCAAGATATAGGAGGTGTATAAAAAGAGCTCTACCAGGGCAAAAGAACCACAACGCAAAGACGTGTACGGCAATTCCACTCGGAGAACTAGAATTAATAATAGGATACGTGTAATACGATTAGTAGGAATAGCCTCATTTTCTCTTTTATACCTGGTTTCATTAGGCTTGATTTGTAATATAATTAATACACACGTTTACTACTAAATATCTCACATCTAAGACCTACTTATACACTACATTATAACATAACACACGTGCCTTGATTTTATCCGCTGTATAATTATTAAATTATTACGGGGCCTCCCACACCCGATATTCGGTGTGGAGCGACCCACTCCGATTACAGGCTACTCAAGTCGTTGAACCCTTGTTGACAGGCTACTGAAGTCGTTAATTGCTGCTATCCCTGTCCGCCAGTCGTGCCTGCCCCTGGCTAACACACATTCCGTCAAATCAAGTCGCGTATGCCGAGTGGACCCTCAAAAGTGGCTGGTTTAGACGAGTCCCCCTAGTCCGTTTTCAGATTAGCCCCACTGCCCGGCTCCTCTCCACTCACTCGTATCAAATTAACCCTCTGCCCATTATTCTCTCCGCTCTCATTCTCGAGACTCCTCCCTCAAGGCTCACACAATCTTTCCACCTTCAAGCATTCCCTCCCAACTAGAGAGTCTTGACTCTCTACCACATTCATTTGGAACAGCGAATTGACCTACCTTATCGACTTCTGTCTCGAGAAAGACTTGAATAAACAATTTCTCCATCCCATACAATCCAATCAATCCGCAGAAACAAACAAACAAACCTACGACCCATCAATTCGTTGACGAAGAACGCGTGCCAACTCCCGACATCGCCACGGTCGCCTTTTCATGTACGTATATCCTGGGGGACATCATGAGAGGGCTGGGGACAGAGATTTCTCGTCTGTTCAACATGCGATCGATTTTGTGCATCGTCCATTGCCTTGCACGACCTCATTTCGCGGAAACTGCCATATCAGATCCCCCGTTTGCTAACTTTTCACCTTTCTAGCCTTCGACCGCGACGCTTCGTCCATGACTATTGTCCTCACTTGTTGAATAMTTCTCTACAAAGTCTCCGAGAGACCAGCAGTCCATAGTTCCAGCATTCTTTTCACGAATTCGCTTCTTCACAATGAAGTTCTCCCGAATCGCGCTTCTCAGCGCGGCGACTCTCGCGGTCGCTCAACCCCAACATAACCACGCCCGTCTYCATGCGAAACGCGGAACACCAGTGCAGGCTCGTGATGCTGCCTCCACCACTGTCGTTGCTGGCCCCGTCGTCACTTTGTACGAACTCAATGGCTCCATGATTACCTATGAGGAGGTGCAAGCGGGTATCAAGTCGGGCAAATACGTTTTGGTCGGCGAAAGTCTGCAAAGCGTTGAGCCTGCCGCTCCTTCAACTCCAGCTTCTACCCCAACACCATCGAGCGCCGTCGCCTCACCGACTTCTGTCAAGGCTGCTGTATTCGTCGAGAAGCCACAGTCTTCCTCGACTGCCGAACCTACTACAAGCACCACTTCATCAACCGAACCATCATCAAGCCCTGCTGCTTCGCCCTCGGAGTCTTCTTCCTCAGGGTCGTCTTCAGGATCCTCATCTTACAGCGGKAGCGGAGACGTCGACAAGGAGTTCCCAAGYGGTCAAATCCCATGCTCTACATTCCCTTCAGAATATGGTGCCGTCGCAGCTGATTGGCTCGGACTTGATGGATGGACTGGTATTCAAAAGACCCCTGGATACTCGATCGGACAAAGTGCTATCTCTGAGATCCACACTGGTGTCGGTGAGGGTTGTTCACCTAACAGCTTCTGCTCATATGCCTGCCCAGCCGGTTACCAAAAGTCTCAATGGCCTTCCGCTCAGGGAGCCACTGGTCAATCCATTGGAGGGATGTGGTGTAACAGCGATGGTATGCTTGAACTCTCTCGCCCAGCTTACAAGACAATTTGCCAAAGCGGCGCTGGAGGTGTGACGATCTCCAACAAGATGTCTTCGAATGTTGCCGTCTGCCGTACCGATTATCCTGGTACCGAATCCGAGACCATTCCATTGGACTGCAAAGGCGGATCCTCCAACATGGCACTGACCAACCCTCTCGCATCCGAATACTACGAGTGGGAGGGCAAAGCTACATCTGCCCAGTACTACATCAACCCACGTGGTGCATCTGTCGAAGACGCTTGCAAATGGGGTGAATCTGGCTCCAACATGGGCAACTGGGCGCCTGTCAACATGGGTTTGGGCAAGACTGATTATGGCACCTTCCTTTCCATCTTCCCTAACGCTCCAACCAACCCAGATGGAACGCTTGACTTCACTATCACGATCACTGGTGATGTTAGCGGCAAATGCGAATACAAGAGCGGAAAATATTATACCAATGGTGTCGAGTCACCGACTGGATGCACCGTAAGTTGAACTTGAACCTGAAAATAGCCAAGCGATGCTAACAAGACTGTCTAGACTGGTGTCACAGGAGAGGCGGTCGTTGAGTTCTCTTAAGAAATCAAGGTATTCAAATACATTAAACGGCTTCATTGATCGTCTATACCCTTCTGCTCGCACCTGGAAATATTGCGGGTCACGACTTGCTTTTTCTCGCCCCTTCCTCTATCCAAAGGCCACGCAAAGGTTGTCGGTCACCGAATCCTCGCCGCAATCCAAGTTTGTCATTAATGAAAACCCTGAAGTGCCACGATTCAATCGCCTTCTCGAATTTCGACTCCTTTGGAACTTTTCTTTCCTTTGTATCCAATGTCGTTAATGTTTGTTACAATATTGTCTGGTAGCTGGGTGGGTGCCTTTCTTGCACAACGCTTTCAATGGTTGTGGTTAGGTGCGACGGATCCTTCTTGATGTTGGCAGGAAGGCGTGTGGGGTGTTCTAAACGGATGGATGCTCTTATTTGGAGGTGCCGGATTCCTCCAATTGGCAGTCACTTTGGTTATGAGGGCTTTGGGCTCGCCACCATGCCCTGTGTCGTGGAGGAGAAAGCCCTAGCATTCCTCCATCGGACATATTACTACGGCCCTTTTGTAGCCGCTGGCTCACTTTGCATACGTATTTCTGTCTCGTTCTCGGCGTCCTGCATTTGAGCGATGATCACTCAACGAAGAATATGGTTCTGCTTGTGGCTGGGCTACAGGGTGTAGATACTTTAAGGCCTGTATCAATTTGGTAGTCTAGTGGGCAGGAAAAGGAAAGACGTTCGATCTGTTGCACCCATCATCTCTTCTTTCCTTTACATGCAAGAAAAAGTTCTCATCTGGTCCAACTTCAGTGTACACAAAAACCTTATTTCTTCAACCTTGTTCCCTTTGTGATCTCTACTACTCTTATACCAGCATAGCGATTTGAATTTATATCAGTTCACTTCGATTCGTGTACATAAATGGGGAATGGGCTATCGAGCTTTAGTGAGGCGTTGGAGTGCAATGCGAATGATGAAAACTCTAATGTCCTCTCGCAACTACCTAGTGAGATGTCAAGATAGACTCGAATCCTCACTCCTTAGACGTCATCATAGGAATTCGATTGGTATAGGAGCATTAACCATAAATATCATCCTCTTCCTATCATGACTAGATCAGATGGGGTTGGATCCTCAATCATGCACTAAGCATAATATGAATGCGCGGTGAAAATCCGGGGTTTACCCTGCGTACCCCACAGCTGACAGTGGCAGGGGAGGGAACGAGCGGACAAGGGATGATGGAATTCCGGGCTATCTTGTGATGGATGTCTCAATCACGCACTGCTGCAGAGAACTTACGTTTTTTGCTTTGCTTTCTGACCAATTAGCTGAAGGGACGAGTAGGGACGAGGATTAGTACCAGGTGCGGATATTCGGTGAGGGAACTTGGAAGAGAGACCGTTCGTTCTGCGTGTAGGTGCGCAGAGAGGAGAGAGAGATTATATTTACACCGCACCGAACGGAGGAGAACACGCAGAGCAGAGCAGGATAGACTGGAATCAGCGGAATAGACCACGGGAGTAGAGATGGCAGAAGAGTCTACAGTCCGCCGCAGTGCAAGCTGGGTGCAGTCACCGAAGAAAGCGCGCATCGATGGGATTCTGAAGGGCGCGAGGGAGAGGAAAGTCATGTTGGACGATGGAGCTGGGGAGGGGAGTGGTGATCCATTGGAGCGTCCTACGACTACGACTACACCCAGGGCAAAGGTTGGAGGCGATACCGACACGCCGGAGAGTGAACCTGACGAAGAAACTTCCATCGTACGAAGACGAAGCGGGGAGCTGGGTGGTGGTATGGGATATCAGAGCACGAATCTCCAGCGGAAAAGCGTGCCGACGAGTGATATAAGGCGCGAAGGAAGAGTTGTAGGTGAGATGGTTACGGGGGATGCGGATACTGCTGGTCGGGGGGGATTAGATGAGGGAGAGGGGGAGGTGGAGGGGTGGTGGGCGAGGCTGTTGAGTGAATATGGGAGTATTGAGTTGGAGAATAAGGGGAGTGTTGCGAGGGATCATTTGGCGCTTGGTATGTATAAGATGTGAATTTGGCGTGAGAGGAGAGGATGGGAATGGGAATATGCTGATGGGAGGTAGAACGTACGTTTTTGGCTTGGTTGAGGACTTCGTTGGCGTTTGCGTCGATTGGGATTGCGATTACACAATTGTACGTCCTGTTCCCCCTCCCTCTCCCTCCTCCTAACACTCTACCTAGATTCCGACTCAACACCACCTCCGCCTCCTCCAGCGGCACCGACACCTACCGCCATCTCCGCCAGATGGGCAAGCCGCTCGGCGCCACCTTCCTGGGTATCAGYATCGTGATGCTGGGCATTGGCTTTCATCGGTATTTCGAGAGTCAGCATTGGATTATACGCGGCAAGTTTCCGGCGAGTAGGGGGAGTGTGGCGCTTGTTGCGGGGATTACGTTGGCGCTTATGGTTACGAGTCTGGTGGTTGTGGTTGTTGTTGGGCCGGATAGTTTTGAGAAATAATGGGGGAGGGGTGGAGGTGAAGGAAAAAGAGGATGGAAAGTATATGGAGGGTATTTTGTTGAAATAGGGCTGCTGGATTGGATGTATACGTTATGGAGAGGGTTATGTGGAAGCATTGCACGGCGTTCTTGGGTATAGCTTTGCATTTCAAAATGGAGTTTTTACTCGCGTAGGAAGCTATTACTTTAGTTTGCTTGTAGATATTTGAGATACCTATCCATCGATTTTGGTCTTGGGATATGCATGCTCCGAGCTAGAAATATCCTTCAGTGGAGTGAGATGGCTGTTTCCACTTCTTGCTCTAGACTGCTCGTCTCACGACATGTTCAACCTAGGGACGTTGGTATTTACCTAAGTGCTAAATGATTGAATGCGTATATTTTGCTCTTCCATCTGATGGTCTTGGAATTGGTGAAGAGATGCCGGTATGTGAGGTATGCGAGTCGTCTGTCGTAGCCTGGAGTCAATATATAGAGACTCGCGTGCCAAAACCGCACCTTAAAATATTCTGACCTCTACCTATTTACCGAAATCATTTCCGGCAACCATCGTTCATCGCAAGTCGTATTTTGGTCTCAGTAGTATCCTCCCGTTCTCAGTCTATACCGTAGCTAATTGCCGTAGACTTGAACTTCCTGGGTCGACGGATCTGAGATTCGCATATCGAGTTTTGCGTTGCTGGATTGTGGGATAGATACTGCGTTCATATCATCGACGGTGGACGCGATATATGGGTCACATGTGAGTCTGTGAGTAGTTTGAAGGCGATTGAAGTGAGGGGTTTTCTGAGAGTAAGAAGGCCTAGCACGATCGCTACATGTCAGAGTACATGCGTGCTCGTTTGAAGGCATCCATCGATCTAAAAGCTCACGCACAAATACCATCAACCACCACCAACCATCCTAACTCATCTCAACAATGTCCCCCCTCGACATTCCCTCCTTCTGCACCACCCAACTCCACCTCCTCACCGCGGAACTCACCTCAGAACTCTCAGAAACCTCAACCCTAATCTCCTCTACAACACCCACCTCCCTCTCGCGCTCCGGCCTCGCCATCACAAACCTCACCCTCACATCCCAACGCACCGGACTCGGCGGTAAAACCGTCATCGAGCTCGCCCCCGACTCCGCAACCAAGTCTGCAGACGGCGAGCTTCCAGAGCACGGGATTCGCACGGGCGATATCGTGGTCGTGAGTGAGCAGCCGAGTGGGAGCGCGCGGAAGAGGGAGGTGCGAGAGCTGGAGGGGAAGGGGGGGCGGGGCGTGGTGACGAGGGTTGGGAGGATGGCGGTTTGGGTTGCGCTTGATGGGGAGGAGGGCGTGGAGTTTGAGGGGAAGAGGGTTTGGGTGGTTAAGTTGGCGAATGATGTTACTTATAAACGGTATGTATGTTTTATGATATTTCTCTGTTAATGATGGATGGAGGGAGTGGTTGGGGCTGATTTTCTGTCATAGGATGAATCAAGTCATCACCCGCCTCCACAAAATGCACGCTGATGAATATTCTACTTTCATCCGTGTGCTCTTCGGCCACGGGACACCTACTCCTCTTGAAGATGTCGGTGATGTGGAGTGGGTTGATCCCCAGCTCAACGATTCTCAGAAAGACGCTATCAAATTTGCATTAGGGAGTAGAGAGGTCGCATTGATTCATGGTCCTCCTGGTGTAAGTCTCATCTAAGGATCGTGAGGATGTGTAAAAGAGGGGATGGAGGGCTTTACTGATGAGAGATATAGACCGGGAAAACACATACTTTGATTGAGCTTATACTGCAGATGTTGAAGAGGGGGTTGAGGGTGCTGGTTTGTGGACCTTCGAATATTTCGGTGGATAATATCGTGGAGAGATTGGTGAGTTCGAATTTACTCTTCGCGTTCGGTGTATTCCTGTCTATGTTTGGCTATGTGTTGGAGATTTGTCTCGTTCTCAAATTGGGGTATTTAGGTGCAGTGTGGCTTTCGCAAGAAGGTTGAGGAAATATTTCTGTCCATCTTTGGATGAGCTATATTTTTACTTTCTTGAGATTGAAATTGTGCTAGGCATTGTTTTACTCCTTTCGTTTCTCTGGAAAGGCGTTACGCACAATGTCTCTGGCAGCGATTCTTCCTGGTTTTGTTGCAAAAGCCGTATCTACATACTTCACAGATATCATCTCTTTACTCCGAGCCCTCGGATCGTTACAATCTGAAAATATTAGTTAACCCAGTAATACTCTAGGCACCACACAAAATCCCAATCGTCCGCCTAGGCCACCCAGCTCGTCTCCTCCCCTCAGTCCTAAACCATTCCCTCGACATTCTAACCCGCGAATCCGACGCRGCCGCCATAGTCCAAGACGTACGTAAAGAAATGGACACCAAACAAGCCTCGATCCGCAAGACCAAATCCGGACGAGAACGCAAAGCAATCTACAACGACATCAAAGACCTCCGCAAGGAGTTCCGCGTGCGGGAGAAGAAGTGCATCTCTACGCTCGTGGGAAGTAGTAAGGTGGTATTGGCTACGCTCCATGGTGCTGGGGGCTTTCAGATGAGGGATGAGCAGTTCGATGTGGTGTTGATTGACGAAGCTAGTCAGGCGTTGGAAGCTCAGTGTTGGGTTCCGTTGTTGAAGGCTAGGAAGGTGGTTCTTGCWGGTGATCATCTGCAGCTGCCGCCGACTATCAAATCGCTTAATTCGAGCTCGAAGGCCAAGACGAAGGATGATGTTGAAGGACTAATCAAGGGGATGACGTTAGAAAAAACATTATTCGACCGGTTACTTGAACTTCACGGTTCTAGTATCAAGGTACCTCCTCCCTCCTCCGCTTCATGGCGAATCTCTAGCTCACCTCCCACCCTAGCGAATGCTCACAACCCAATACCGCATGCACGAAAAAATCATGCGTTTCCCATCCACTACGCTCTACGAATCCAAGCTCATCGCCTCGGACGGCGTGAAAACCCGTCTGCTCTCCCAACTCCCCTACGAAGTCCACGCCACCGAGGATACCACGGAGCCGCTTATCTTCTTCGACACACAGGGCGGCGAYTACCCCGAGAAAAACGAAGCGGAAGACGGCGATAGGAAGAAACCTGGGAAGGGTATGGTGGGGGATAGTAAGTCGAATGAGATGGAGGCTGCGTTGGTGAAGTTGCATGTAGGGAATTTGGTGGAGGCGGGGGTTAGGGCGGAGGATATTGCTGTTGTTACGCCTTATAATGCTCAGGTACGTTAGTGTGCAACTCCCCTCTTTTCTTCTCTTCGAGTGTTGTGCGGTGGTTTGGAGCGTATTTGGACGTGACGCGTAGGGTTTAGGTTCTGCGGGTTGGAGTTGGAGGGTGCTTCAATGGTTATGTACTGTACTTCAAGGTTCGAGTACGTGGGGCAGACTTACGGTTCTGAATAGTACAAGTGTACTACCAGTCCCAGTGCAGTTTTAGGGGTTAAGGAAAGGCTTCGCAGATCTTACAGGCCTTATTAGCCCTCTCTCCGTGCAGATCCAGTCTCCTACCCTCAACACCAAATCCGCGTGGACCAGATCTTACAAGTGTACCTCACCTCACCCACCATCCCAACCCTTCGGAGCCAACCCACCAGATCTCAAGATCTATCCTCAGATCTGATTCAAAGCACGCAAATACACCGCAAATACACTTTTGCAATCACTAGTACAAGTGGCCTACCTTCCACGCTACACACGTACATATCCCCTCGCACGAGCGTACAGTACATTCTATGCCTCGCATCTCCTTGCCTTTACATACAATCAGACATCCATTTCTCTCCCTGCGTTATCCATTTGCATTGTTGCACAGATTTTGATTTATAGCAGTGTAGCATTGATCCCGCCGGGCTAGCTATTCCTGAAATTCGCATAGCAGCATTTTCTGCCTCTTTCTTGAATTTTCGGTGCTGTAGTTAAGAAAGTAACACTAGCTAATACATAACTGTGCGACACCCAGCTATCCCTCCTCCGCTCCCTCAAAGAGCGCTATCCGGGTATCGAGACAGGAAGTGTAGACGGGTTTCAGGGCCGGGAGAAAGAAGTACGTCATCATCTTCCACCCCCTCGAATGTGCAAGCTGCATATTGATTCGAGCTCTGCAAATCGCCGGGCATGCTGTGACATTGATTTTATTTTTGTGTCTGGTCTTGTTTATCATATCCCATTTCCTCGAAACCTCTCCATCTTGTCATTTGACAGACTTACCCCTGGTATCCTATCGTACCCGATTCTCTTCATCCTATCCACGCTCTAGCTTTCTGGCTTTCTATCCCCATCTCATCTCGCTAATGCCCTCTACAGGCAATAATAGTCACTCTAGTCCGCAGCAACCCCTCACACGAAGTCGGATTTCTGGGTGAGAAACGAAGATTAAATGGTATGTTCTTTGACCCCCGCCTTCTCTTCCTGTCCTGTCCTCTTTTCCTACGACGATGGTAGTCGCGTGATGCTGTGTAGACAGGTATAACTATACTTGTACAGTAGCGCGGTGCTGCGTGATTGAGAAATACCAACTAACTCCCTCAACCACAAACAGTCGCGATGACCCGACCCCGACGCAGTCTAACGATCATCGGGGATTCCGAAACGTTGTCATTGTGAGTTTCGACCGCTTTTTTCCCCCTCCTAATTTACCCTACTCTACTCTATTTCACCTCTCCATCACACCATATAACATTCCCCATTCCCCATCATCCTATGCTACCTCTCTGCTAATCTCCAGCATAGAAGCGGAAATCCATTCCTCAAAAACTGGATGCGTTATCTAGAAGAGGAGGCTGATCTGAGGTATTTTGATGTTGGGGGGTTAGGACCGTAGATGGTATACTACGTATAGTACGTACTACTTCGTCGCAGGCAGGAGGAATTTTAGTCCTGGGACGAAGTACTGTATCTCGAGGTTGTACTGGAGATGTAGATTGCTTGCTGTACGGAGAGTGTAACCTACGGAGAAATCTTCTCGGTTCCACTGCCCACGCGAGACAGGGATTGTTGATCAGACGAATGACGAATGTAGACCTGGTGTGTTTCATATATACAGTACAGGACTTTGAGGACAGGCATGGGCAAGCGAGGTAGGCAAGCACGATGGGAGAATTACCATGTGCGCTCCGTACGGAGTATGGCAGATGAGAAAATGGCAGCACGATGAGAATATAACTTTTCTGGTCATGAATGGTTAATACGCGTTGAGGAACGAGATACGCAGGTAGGATTTGCATTAGTTGATTTACAAGGAATCGTGTGTATGGAAGCAGATATGGTGGCCAACTTACGATGGGATTTCTGGCTTGTAGACTATTTACTGTGGATGTGAGATGGTAGAGATTAGAAGGTTTACTTGTGAGTGAGTGAGTGTTGTGTTGTCCTGAGTCAGCTCGTTAGTATGCGTCGAATGAAGGTTTGAGGGATGTGGTGCTTGGACGAGGAGGTACGGAGTAGTCGACTGACTCTCTTGGGTTTCGGTGCCTGGCTGCCTGGTTTGCGGTGTAGAAAGTGTACGGTATTGTATGTGCCTGTGGATGGTGGTGAGCTCGTTTTGTTGGTTGGAAATTGGAATGTCGGGTGTAGTAGATAGAAGTACTAGATGGTTGCGTGGAGGAACTGAGGTGAGTTGTCTGGTAGTGGATAGGCTAGTGGTCAATATCAAAACAACGCAAGTGACAAGATGGTACCTAGGTCCTCGAGTAAGCGAAGACTTGGAGCATGTTGAAAGAAGAAAGCAAGCATAAAGCAAAGACATTCTAGACCACGATTCCTCGTTTTCCATAGACGGGATGGGATGATAGGCTCCTAACCACACCAGCTTGTTCCTTTTACCTTCACATTCACATCGAGGAGGGCGTGTCGAGGACATTCATGCATATCCCAAAGTGTACTACGTATGTGTGAGCGACTCATTGGAGAACAACAGAGTGACTTGGCACCCTTACTCTTCAAAGGTCCTTCCTCATGCATCGCATCTCTGCACGCCTCTTCGTTGCTTTTTCATTCCTGTCCATACGGGCATTTTCCTCGTCCTGCAGAGCAGATGCACGCAGATGCGGATGCCGATGTGGATTATTGTTCGTCATTCGCTGGTTTGGGAGGGACGGCATGAAATAGACATGATGGATTACTTTGTTGCGCCTGGGTTTGCTCGTTGGATGTATTCGATGAGTTGGTGGTGAGGAGTGCCGGGTAGATCTTGCTGGGTTGGTGAGGTGCTATGCTATACCATGATTTGCAGCTCGTTACTGTACCAGGTGGTTTTGTGGGTGGTGTTGGGGATGAGAGGAGGGATTACCTAGATATGATGTTGGTGTTGACGTTGGTCGTCATTCCAGCAATTTAAAGCTCGCGATGAGGCATGTTACAAGTACTCTTACCTACACGCTCGCACTGTACGAAGTACTATGCAGACCGTACGGACATTCGTGCCTACTCTAGTCTAGGTAGGACTTCCCAATGCGTCGTGCGCGCTGTCCTCTTTCTCATCGGCGACCGCGAGCGAGCATCCATGGTGTTTCGGATGCAGAGCGAGACGAGCCTTCTGGCTGTTTTCGATGGAGGCCGATCAGCCGCGATGCAGGTGTCTCTGCTTTGCAGACAACGACGAGGTGCGCTCCACCAGTAGCCACGAGAAGATGATGGAATTCGAATAACTACGAAGTATGAAGTAATGTCGCGTGGAAAAGGTGGGAAACGTGGTTAAACATGATCAAGCTAATCAAGCTGCGAGTACTTGGTAGAAGGTGGATGTGGAGGTGGAAGATGACTTGTCAGAGTGATATGTGATGTGATGTGCTTTGCTTTGCTTTGTTTTGCGGTGGTGTGCTGTACGAGATACACCTCGCAGTAGGCTACTTTCTAACCTGGCGGGCTAAAGGGGGCTCTGCTCTGTTCTCTTCTGTTACGAAGTAGATTTGTCGCCTACGACGTTTGACAAGGTACGGACTTTGTAAGAACTTTGACAGTGTTGATAGTATGATAGCTCCATCTGTGATAGCTCAGTCATATGCCTTTGATACTACAGTACCATATCAATACCAATATCACACCTCGATAGAATCTCACATACTTCGAAGTACTGTACCTCAGTACGGCGTAAGTGCAGGTGCAAGTGCTTGATGAGGCTTCGGATTCCATCCAGCCGCGTACTTTGTAGAACTACTGAATTGATAATTGAATAATTTATTCGGTGCTAAAGACGCCAGAGTTCAGACGCAGACGCCTCTGGGTACAAATATACCCTCCCCTCGGAATCACTACGCCCTCCCCTCTACCCACTTATATGGCGGTGTGCGCTCTGCCGACGTATGTCCGGTGCTAAATCG